>BMAU01004253.1:0-58210 GCA_019973935.1 Trichonephila clavipes
TTAGGATGGAATTCGAACTACCGTCCTTCAAATTGAAGCCCAGCGCGCTATCCATTGCGTTACAGGGGACAGCACGAAAAGTTTTCCTTTCTATAAATGCTTTTTGGACTATAATTTTTGTTTGTTACTATTTATTCATTTTTTTTAATTTAATTAATGAATTAAAATTTGAAAGAACTGTATTAACATGAAGTGTCACCCACTACAAGTTTTACAAAAATGTATTTGAACTTGAATGAATGAATAGAAAGTATTTTATCAACGATTGAAAATTTGAACAAGATATATATGAGAGAGTGAACTTATAGTAGAAATTGAAAAATAGTCTACTTTATGTTGCGCTCTCTCATATCCCATCACATCTGGCATTCTCGCGAGCGTCTGCGTGATTCTGGCCAAACTATCGGACGTCTGCGCAAAACATGTGCTAATGCTGTACCTCGTACAATTCCAATCAGTCTTGGTCCATTCGATGCTTCTATAGCTACCAAATCTATCTTTGAATGTACATTTTATAATTTGCGTTAGTTGTAATTCACACTATTAAGTATTACTGCAGAAAATTGAACAAAAAAAATCATGGATAAATTTTTAAGTCGCGTAAGCGAACATTCGACGATAATAAAGCATCAACAAGTGCACAGACGAGCATAGTTCAGAAAATTAAATCAAGGAAATATTCTCAAAAATACTTGAATTTTGGATTTACCATTACTGAAGTAAATGGAGAAGAAAAGCCCTCTGTGTGTTATTTGCTCAAAAAAATATTGGTAGCAGACAGTATGAAACCTAATAAACTTAAAAAGACATTTCGAAACGCTTCATGGTGAGTACATTAACAAACCTCGAGAGTTCTTTGAATCAAAAATTAAAATCATATGGAAAACAAAAAAACATTTTTAAAAAAAAAAAAAACTTTGTCAGTGAATGAAAAGCTTTACTTACTTCTTACAAAGTCTCATATAAAATAGCCAGATGTAAAAAGCCTCACACTATTGCCGAAGAGCTTATTTTGCCTGCAGCAATTGAGATTGTAGAAAACTATGTTTGGAGACAATTTTGCCAAAGAGTTGCAGTCCAGCGCTCCCTATCAAATGATACTGTTTCCCGTCGAATTGATGATATCGCTTGGCTGAAGATGTAGAGCAACAGCTTTTCGGTAAGTTGCGTGATAAATTGTTTTCAATTCAGCTTGACGAGGCAACAGATAGCAATAAAGATGCTCATTTCATTGCGTATGTTCGATTTTGGGATGGTATGTCAGCGGTAGAACTACTTTTTGTAAACCAATAAAACTTAAAGCAACAGCAATAGCATTATTTGATATTTTAAATAATTTTATAAACGAGGCAAATATAGAGTGGAAAAACTGTGTCGGAATATGCACCGATGGTGCTCGTACAGTGTCAGGAAGATTTAAAAGTATACAAGCACTTGTGAAACAAAATCTCCACTGTGCATCTGGACACATTGTATGATCCACAGAGAAGCTCTGGCTTCCAAAGAAATTAGTCCTGGCCTGAATATTGTGCTAATGATAGTTGTGACTGTAGTAAATTACATAAAAATGAGACCCCTAAAATCAAGAATCTTTTCTGGACTTTGCAAAGACATGGGCGCAGTGCATTCATCGTTGCTATTTTATTGTGAAGCAAGATGGTTATCACGCGGGAAATTTTTACAACGTGTTTATGAATTAAGAAATGAAATTACCATTTTTCTAGAAGAGGAAAACCTACCGGAAGCTGAGAAATTTCGAGATAGTTTATTTCTGATGAAGTTGAGCTACTTAGTCGATATATTTGAGAAATTAAATGCATTGAATCTTCAACTTCAAGGATCAAATGTACATGTTTGACACGAGTGATAAAATTAATGCTTTTTGTAGAAAATTAGAATTATGGAGCCGAAATTTAAAGCAAAAAAACCTAGAAATGTTTGAAAATGCGGATAAATGTAAAAACTTACAAAACTGAAGAACAACATGTGGACGTTGTTTATAAAACTATTGAATATCATTTAGCTATGTTAGCAAAAAATTTTAAAAATATTTTTGCTTAGGACAACTTGATAGCAAGTTACGAATGAGTGAGAGATCCATTTCAAAATACCCCAGAAGGGCTCTCCCCTACCGAAGAAGAAAGTTTCATAGATTTCACATCTAGTGGCGAAATTAAAGGACAATTTTGTAATAAAACTCTCTTTCAATTTTAAGCTGAAGTAGATGATGAATTTTCTGAACTGAAAACAAAAGCATTTCGTATACTTTTACCGTTTTCAACACCGTACCTTTGTGAAGCCGGATTTTCTGCGGTGGCTGCTTTGAAGACAGAATATAGATCTCAGCTAAATATAGAAAAAGAACTCAGAGTGTCAATTTCTAATATTAAGCCTTCATTTGAAAACCTTTGCTCTGCAAGACAAGCCCATGGAAGTCACTAATAATAATTAAACTTGCTCTTAAATTAGTATTAATAAATTAGTTATAAAATACATTGTGCAGTACTGATACATTTATAAGTACACTGGCTGAAGTACCCGTTCTGCGATTATTTTTTAAAAAATAATACATTATTTTTGATATAATAGCTTAATTGTAAGAAGAGTAAACCAAGTGCACAACAATGCATACAAAAATATAAAAAAGATTTTTTAAATGAATGCTCCTATTATAAATAGTTTAAAAGGAACTGTAATTTTAAGCCTCACAGAATTAGCATTTAGAATTAATATTAAATAAGGAAAACGAATGAAAAATTCCAATGAAGAATAATTGTGTTATTTTTAATATTTAAAGCGAGAAACCTTCAAAATGTTTTAACCCGGAAGCAGGCGCCCAATCCACACTAACGTTAATGATCGCGCGATCACTTCACCAAGTCACCCCAATCTTTTTTTTTTTTTTATAATTATTTTTTCTGTGCTCGATAAAAATCACAATTGCAGTGAATAATTTAACTAAGAGAAAATATACTTACCTACATTAAAGGACTTTTTAATTTTTATTTGATGATTTGAGAAAAATCCAATAAAACTAAAGAAACCGTTCCAAATGTGCGTGACTTTAATAAAGAACATAAATCACAGACACTTTTCACTAACAATACAAGAACGTTGTTTGCAATCAAAACTGTCATATTTTGCTCACGTTATTATAATTTTTCTATTCTTCGATGATCTACAAATAACATGTGTAACCTTTTTCTTGCTTGTGTCTTTTGACAAGGCGAAGGGTTACATTTATGGCTTCTTAGTTTTCTTGATATCTTAATTTTCTTGATAGAGTTCTTTAGGCAGCATTTGAAAATAACAATTCAACTCAAACGTTTCATGTCTATCACTTTTGTCATATTTACTTTCGCTATATCACGATTAATATGCATTATTTCATCAGGTTCTTCAATTGCTTGATCAGTTTCATCTTCCTTCAATAGAGATCACAGATGCCCATTTTTTTATATTCTGCTCATTTACATTTATAAACCATAATAAGTTGTACAACACAGCAATTAAAACCACAAAGTTAATCGTAGGGGAAAGTATAGCATATTCATAGAAAAATATTTTTGAACAAAAGTGGTCGTGAAGGGAACTCGATCAAAACAAGTACCTTGATTGTAAAAAACCGTTTGCCACTCTCAAAAAAGAGGCATAAATGTGACAAATTCATTTTAGTTTCCATTAAGACTGTCATATCGGAGGATACTGTCAAGAAACTGTTAACGAATAAACAGTTTTACCAGAATTTGGAGTGATTCAGCGCCTCATGCGACCGCTCCCATGAACAAAATGTATTCGATACAAAAACATCGATGTCAGTTATAAAAAAATAATTGAGTAAAACGTTTTTTATAATGCAATTTCAGATTACTCATAAAATACATCTTGGCCAATTAATCCTTAAAAGTGCTCAATATGCTTATCCATACATCATAAAACTCATTTACATGGGGGAAAAGCAACAGAAAAAATATTATTTACAACTTTCCCAAAAGAAAAGTAGACGGAGTTAAGCATACCAGTAAGTTTGAAGGTCAAAGAGATGATAATCAAAAGTACTATTCTATAGGTTACAAGAAACGTAATAAAAATCTCTCATCGCAGGATTACAGCAAAGCAAACAAAATATCTTTTTTATTTTGTTTTGGGATCAATGATAGCTAATGAGCGTTTGAAGTGGAATCTTTTGAAAATGGATGATATATATAATTTATATATCATCCAGATGATACCAGATGATATATATAATTTATATATCAGTGTATAAATGTGTATTTTTATTTTATCAGAAAGCATTTTGTTTTACTTCATTCCAAAAAATAATTTTTAAGCCTTTTATATTTTCAAGATGCTCGCGCCCCCCTTGAAGGGTTATCGCGCCCCCAGGGGCGCGCCCCACAGTTTGAGAAGCACTGATTTACATTATAAAACTATTTGTAACTAATTTTTATGTAAAATATAATTTAATATTTATTATGTATTTTAATATGTATATTATCTATTAATATAAAAACATATTTATAAAAACTAATATAAATATTTATATAATTACAGTAATTTTTTACTTTACAAAATACAAAACAAATGCATAAAATATCATTTAATAATTAATAAACCTTTCATAAGTAAATTTATTAATTTTAAAAATAATTAAATGCATTGAAAACAAAAGTTTATAGCTTGAATCGAACCCTACCTTCCGTATAGTAAGCAGGCTTTCTCCCAACCGAGATACGGAGTCGTTGGAGGAAATTAAAACTTAATTGTATGAAAGCTAAGCATAAATTTCGAAGGCTTTTTTCTCTGAATTGACTGGCCATTCGGCGGAATTACATTGAGAGTTGAACACCCTAAACGAGTATTACTATTACACCACGTCTCGACTCCAAATGAATTTCCTTAGTCGTGCCCTCTCGCTTCCTTCAGAAGCCAGCGGGATTAAGTGTCAGGGGGCATGCGGTGGCGCTCCCTTCATATTTATACTTAATATAGAACATATTACAAAAATAAATAAAAGTATATTGACCTTAGTTCTCGTAAATGTGAATGTGTACTGATAAACACTGGTAAAAGGCACATTCCAATTCCATTTGTTTAATTTGGATGAAGCACATCAAAAAATTCGTAAACTGGTGCTTTCTTTTTTTCCCGTTAAAACCATTAAGCTCAGCTTACATTAAAAACAATTTTCCTAATTTTTATTCGCTTTGCTTTAAAGGAACTTGTATGCTGTATTTTTTTCTTTGAATTTAGTTAATCCTTATTTGATTTACGGAGATTGCTAAATTCAAATGACGCTTATACTGAAAAAGTAAAAAGGTAGAATGATACCTCCGAAATGCTCAGAACTACTTGAAGGTGACTTTTTTAAAAAATATGTTATATGAATATGCTATTTTTTTACATAAGTGTTCGAAATCCAGTGAGTGAGTGAATATTAACGTCACAATTTCACTCGAGGGCTTTCGGCGATGGACCTCGTTATTTATTCGAAATTTAGATACAGTTAATGAATGCTAAAAGCGAAGGTTGTGAATAATGTTTTCAATAAAAGTTTTTTTTACAGTCCATTGCCAACATGCATATCAGCGTTTTTATCTAACGTGAAATGACAACAAAGACACAACTTATTAAAGCTCAACTTCCTAACTTTCCTTCAATAATAAAATTACTACGTTACTTAAATTCTTCTAACGTATTTACTTTTCAAAACGGTGGATGTTTGAGGGAGAGAGACTTATATTTACGTCGCACTATAAAATTGTGAGTGACTGAGTGAGTTTTTAGATATTAACGTCGCACTGTTCAGCTACTCGAGGGCTTTCGGTGATGGACCTCGTTATTTATTCGAAATTTATATGAAGTTAATAAATGTTAAAAATGAAGGTTGAACAATGTTTTTTTCAATAAAAGTTTTATTACAGTCTATAAGAAATACATTGCCAGAGCATGCATATTAGCGTTTTCATCTAACCGAAATGACAACAAAGACACAACTTATTAAAGCTCAACTTCCTAACTTTCCCTCAATAGAAAATTTTTATCACGCGTTCTCTGAATTCTTCTAACACATTTATTTTTTTAAAACGTTGGGTATTTGAGAGAGTGAGACTTATATTTACGTCGCACTATAAAATTGTGAGTGACTGAGTGAGTTAGTAATTATTAACGTCACAATTTTCAACTACACGAGGGCTTTTGTCGACCGAACTTGTATTTCGAACGATGTTCAAGTGACGAGGACGACACCTGAGCTGACAACTGTTCTCATAGCTTTCACACCAGAAAACTACATGACACCTGAGAATCAAAATTGATTGATTGATTGATTTAATATTAACATCGCACTGTTCAGCTACACGAGGGCTTTTGGCGACGGACCACGTAATTTTGAACCATGGTCAAGTGACGTGGGTGACACATGAGCTGGCACCCCCTCTCCTAACTACCACACCACACCAACGGGAGGACGTTTCAGCTCTCGACAGATTTAACGTGCATCGCTGCCCTACACGGCGGGTCTTTAGTGGTACTGGGCTCGAACCTGTGACAAAGCAAGCCACAGTCCGATACCTATACCACTCGGCTACCGCGGCGACCTGAGAATCAAAAACGGTGGCTCCTCGAAAGACTGGAAAAATGAGTTAACCCACAACGGAATACTGCACCTTTTTTTTAATTTTCAAACAAATATCTTTAGGAGAATAAAAAGCCCAATGAACGATAAATCTAAAACATTTTAGATTGATTATTAACGTCGCACTGTTTAGCTACACGAGGGCTTTTGGTGACGGACCACGTAATTTTAAACCATGGTCAAGTGACGTGAACGACACCTGAGCTGGCACCCCCTCTCCTAACTACCTCACCACACCAACGGGAGGACGTTTGAGCTCTCGACAGACTTAACGTGCATCGCTGCCCTAAAAGGCGGGTCTTTAGTGGTACTGGGCTCGAACTCGTGTCAAGGCAAGCCATGGTCCGATACCTATACCACTCTGCTACCGCAGCCACCTAAAACATTTTAGAAACTGTCTTCATTTAATATCATACTCAGTAATAGAATTAGCTACTGAGCAATCTAGAAAGCATCATAACCGCATTTTTATGGCGTTCGAACAGTGAATTCCAGAGCATTTATGTAGCGAGTTTTATTGATAATAGTGGTGAATCTTTGTATCTCCTCGTTAAAGTCTTTTTCATTAAATATGTCTGTCTCGAAAAAATTTAATGTTCATAATTTTTCCTTTTTAGGGAGAGACAAGTAAGTGATTATTAATGCCACAGTATAAAGCAAAACGATGGTACTGAAGAGTAACCATTTATTCTGAAATTCGGTCAAGTAACAAGGATGAACATTAGCCAGAACCCCACTGTCTGAACCACCACACCACGCCAAAATCAGGATTTTGAGCCCTGACAGAATTATTAGGCTTCATGCCCTCCATTCGTCAGATCTTCAGTTGCTCTAGGGCTCAAAGTCCTTTCATTTTTCTCTTCAAGACACCACAGCATGGCAAAGATTGTTAAGGAGAGACAAAATTTTATCATATCTAAGTATAACAATGGAATATTTCCAGCTTTAAAACTAAGATTTTATTGTTAGAAGTAAACATTGTTCACACAAAATGATGCAACAAATGTTCAGTTCATTCAGATAAAAGATTGATGAGAAAATTCCTTTAGATTTTCAGATATAAAAGAAATGAAAAATTAATATTACATTCTAGCTTCACTATCCCTTATAGAGTAACATATTTTGACATTTTTGTTCGGGATGAGCCTGTTTTTTTTTGGCATAAAATGTATTTCGTGTTTTTTCTCCTTTACCGTAATGTTAAATGAGCTGTCCCTTCAAGTGTTAAAATGAAAAAAAAGTATTATTCACGGAATATTTTGAGATTTTAGAAACACTATATTGTTAACAGAGATGTATCATCTATAATGTTGCAATTTTTTATAAATTTGAGGCATTTTTCTGTCTGAAAATTTGCTCCTTGTTTAGTTCAGGGTCTCGCACTATTGCCGAAAACAACCTTAACTAATTAAGATTTCAGAATATAAATGATCAAAATATGCATTGTCATCAAAACTAGACGAGTACAGAAAAATTCAGCTCAATTGGTTGAAGCTACAAAATATATATTGAGTTGCAAGATTACACATTAACGAATTAAATTGAAAGTTAAGTAAAAACTTGAAAATACACTACACCTAAGTAAAGCATTTCTTTTGGATATTGTAGTAAATTATTTTTCGCTGTAATATAACCAAATGAAAACTGATCTTTAAATTGAATAATCAATTTTGTGTTTTATTTTTGATACTATACACAAAGTATTTTTTATATATACTTTTTACTTACTATATTTTTATTAACAATTATTATTTAATCATTATATACTACATTGAATTAACTACTGAAAACTATTGAATATTTTTTAATTATTTCATACTAGATAACTATTTTTATACAAGCTTCTACATATCGTATATCTAAAGAAAGAATTATCTGTAAGACACTTATAAGAGAAGGTAAAAAATATCAGAATCATTAAATGCAATGAGGGTAATTACAAATAATATGTTGTATCTTCCTTACCTTACCCTAAGCTATTCTTAGATTCGAAAATAGAAGATAATTGAAATGCCAAATTTTGAAAAAAAAAAGTATTATTTCGTGTAAAAAGTCAGTTTGAAAAGTACTTAACATTCTTTTACTATTGAAGTTTAGCATTTTGTCATTTCTAAATATACTCTTTTTTCCATAAGATAATATAAGTTGAAACATTCACATAAGTCAATAAAACGAAGTGCATTAGCGGATAGATGTAGAGATCATATAATTTATAATATCTTGATCATAATTTAAAAATTACAATTTATAATTAAAATGAAAATTATGGTACCTCTCTTTGCACCTCAAGAGTATTTTATCGTTTGTGTGAGCCCATTTTTGTGATAGAATGCTCTAAGTATCCAAAAAATGAAATAAAATCTGCGCTTAGATGTGTGGTCTGAAGAAATTTAACTGAAATGGTTGTGAGCGTTCGATACGTGTACCCTGTCATGTTATTCAAGTTTTAACGAGAAATACATAAAATTATTTTGCGATAAGCTGTACCTTTATGCGTAAATTTTATAAACAAAACATTTTTCTAAATGTAATAGCTCGATGAATTAGTTAAAATTATTTTTATACATATATTTTATATATTCATTCGAATCTCTTAGACATTAAAGGGAATTTTCTAAAGTACTATTTTTGCAACCTGCAAATAGTGAGAGAAAACAGCAAAAGAACAATATGCATATATTATATAACAATTTTTGTCAGTGATGTAATTTAGAACATACTAATATTTTCTTTGTTTTTCGAATGATGTGCTTATGCCATGCAGTTTATTTTAAATTTAATTTCTTCCTACTTATGACTAACCCACATTACTTTTTGTAATAAATGTAAATTATAATACCAAAACAGTAAAAGTCTTTCAATCAGTAAATATAAACTAAAAGAAAACAATTCAAATATTTTAGAAATCAAATTTCTCCTCATAATTCCTACTGAGGAATTATATGAGAAGAAAGTATAAGGAATTATATAATATTCCTACTCATAATTCCTCCTTATAGGGAAATACATCTAGAATATATAATGTGGACCAAAATTATAAGTGTACCTTTTTTACAGAAAGTAGAAAGAAAATATCTGAGAGTGTAATGTACAAAAATACATATCTTAGATATAATGTGGGAGTTACGCAAGGTGCGCTTACCGCATGCTTTATATCACACACACATACACACACAGTCATGTTTTCTACTAAAAACATGCTAATAATACATGCTTCAAGACACTGTGTTTGTTATAAACAGTTTCCCGACAATGCGCTTTCAATTGCTTTGGCTGGACGCGCCAGCTGCATGCGCTTCATAATCCAAATTTTATCCACGACTTGCGTAGTTAAGGATGTATGAAGAAACGGATTCTATGAGAGCAGATAAGATATACACGGAGATCCAGCTTTCTAACGAATTGTAAAGGCATTTTCTTAAAATAGATATCAATTCTCGAAGGAGTTTGAAACATGAAAAAGAGCCACGATCATGCATGTTTGGGGTAGTTGTGACGTCTGCAAACAATTGAACAACCAACCGTCGGAGCAGACTCTTATCCCTGATTTTATATTATCAAAAAACAAATAAATTAAAATTGTATCTTTAAATGACGAAAGCGATTTTCTACAATGAAAAATTAAATGTTTTTCAAATGTTTCCATGTGGAATTTAATAATATAATTTTCTTGGAAGCATTTTTTAACATTGTGCGATCAAGATCTCTAGAAATGAACAAGATAGATCGGTAAATCCACTATTCCCTGTCTTCGTTTTTGGACATTAATGTTGCACGTATTCTTGATAACAGTAGTGAAGCGTTAAATTATGGTTAGTTTTCTGTTTTATTTCCTAAGACATATTTGACAAATATTATGAATTTTTGCATTTATTTTATTAACTTCAAAAAAAATTAAAATTTTCTATTAAGCATCAAAACTAAATTTTTGCAGCATCAGAATGAATCGTTTAGTTTATGTGATGCATGTGAACCAAAACGAAAAAATAAGGTTTTCAATTGTTTTTGCTAATTTTCTCAGATGTGATTTCACAGATACCTTTCTCATCGCATCTTATTTTTAAGAACAGATAAAACCAACTGGAACTCAAGTCTGTTCCGTCAGAGGAAAATGGTACCATCAGCGTGAATATCTTCAAGATACAAATACAATTTTCATGCAGGATGGCGCCCCTCCGTCCCTAGATAGCCGTGTAAAGGATTTGCTTATAAAACATTTCACATACACAAGGGTGATCAGTTGTCATATCACAAAAGCATGGCCTCCTTGTTCGCCAGAGTGAATGTTTTACTAAAGTGAACATGAGCGCTATTGGCAAAGTGAATATCAGCATTTTCACTAACGAGAGAACTACAAAAATAGTATGTTATATATATTGCAACATAATTTTCATAGGTAACACGTAATAGCAAACCCTCCGCTTTCTCTATATGAGTACTAACCCTCTTACTATCCTGCACGAAGAATCTTTGATACACTAAACAGAGTTCGCTCTCACCATCGATTACTGCACCCCTTCGCTTAAATATCCCAACAGATGAAGGAGAGAAACCTTAACTATTAATATTCTACACAAACTACTGCACATTTTCGAAAATGATAAAATTCAAATTTGTGTTTCCATCCTTCATTCTCGGTACCGAAACAGGCCACCGAGAAATCATGACCATTTGGTTCATCGAAATTAGTTTTAGTCTGAATTGCTGATTTCGGTTTATATAATTATTGCATATTACTGATGATAGTGGTGAAGTCTTTTGATACTTAAATGTTCTATAGCATTACATAAAACTGTTTCCAAAATATTAATATTTAAAAGGTTTGATTTTATGTAAGACTTAAAATTTCATCTTATTGCAATCGAACACTGAAAATTGATCTTGTTTCGGTTTTGGAGTTAAGTGTTTTATTTTGAAATGCTTATATTAATCAAAAAATGTAACAAATGTTCATTAAATTCTGTCTTTAATTGACTTCCAAGATATATTCTTCATAAAAAATGATTTATGATACATTTTTTTCAAAAAATTATAAAATGCATCACTTTGAAATTAATTTTGTGAATATCATGTAGTAAAAACATTTTTTTCTAAGAAGCAAACACCACAGATTTTGAAAGGTTACATCATTAAAATAAAATAAAATGAGAAATTCGGATTTGAGATATGAATTTTTTCTATATGGAATTGCAAGAAAAATTTATATACACTTAGGAACATTGAAAATAGCGACCCAAGAAGGATGCGAAGTATAATCACGTAACTTTGCGAATAAGTACAGCGTAATGTGATATGCAAATGATCCATGTTTTGTGCCAATACGCATGCTCATACACGCTGAGGTGGCGCTACAATCAGGAAGAGGGTGCTATATAAGCAAGCGCAAATTCGAAGATTCATAAACGTGACGATTGCCCGCCGATTGTAGGAAGACTTTGGTAAGCGAAACATGCCAGGTAAACGTGCTAGAAGACACTTCTCACAGTTAAGCAATTTTGAGAGAGGCCTGATCTTTGGGATGAAAACTGCAGGCTGGTCGACACTCCGTGTTGCTGGCCAGGTGGATCGTTCGGAGTATGCCGTTAGAAACTGTTGGGAGCAGTAGAAACGAGAAGGTAACCACGCGAGGAAAACCGAGTCTGGAGCGACCGAGAAGACCACAAGAAGAGGTGATCGAAGGATCGTGCGGCAAGCACTTGTGGACCCCACAGTGACTCGTTCAACAATACAAACAGACGTAGACGTAGCAATTGTTCCACAAACAATTTCCAGACACCTTGCAGAAGCAAATCGTAAATCCAAGCGCCCTTTCCGTGCACTCCCTTTAACACCGGAACATCGGCAACTGCGTCTACAATTGTACCAAGCCAGATCAATGTGAAATGTCGCAGATGGGCAAAATGTGTTTGGTGATGAATCCCGGTTTGTTCTGGGGACAGATGATAACCGTGTACGGGTGTGGAGGCGCCCTGGTGAACGGTACAATTCCCACCACACTGTTCTACGTCACACTGCCCGCACAGCTGGTGTAATGATCTGGAGGGCCATAGTCTATGATAGCCGGTCCACTTTAATTGTGATGCGTGGAACCTTAACGGGCTAACGTTACGTTGATGATATTCTTCGACCCCATGTAGGACCTTTCCTAAATGATCTCCCAGGGACAATTTTCCAGCAAGATAATGCTCGTCCGCATACAGCAAGAGTTGCTCAAGACTACTTACGTCATTTTTAGACACTTCCATGGCCGGCCCACTCCCCCAATTTGTCCCCTGTAGAGCACGTGGGGGATCAGCTAAAACGGCAAATGTCATTGTGTTAATCTGTACATGATTTAGAGTTGGCTTTTTAAGATTTGTGGGCCCATCTGCCTTAGGACAACATAAGGAGTCTATTCAAATTAATGCCGGACCGTGTGGCGGCATGTATTGCAGCTGGAGGTGGTCCAACGCGCTGTTGAAGTTGTTCAGTAATTGTGTTGTTGCACACCCTGTATTCGTTTAATTGTCTTGTTTTTGAGATCAAGAGAATCTCTCATCTATGTCATTATGTGTATTAAATTTCATTTTAATCCGATGTTTTCTTCTTGGGTCGCTATTTGCAATGTTCCTGAGTGTATATATAAATAGGTAAAAAATGATATTTTTTAAATAAAACACAAAACGATATTTTATTTCCTTAAAAATAATTAACTCGCACAATATACGAGAAAATCACGAATTTATTATTATTTTTTTTTTATTATTCTATTTTTCGGATAAGAAGCATTTACGTTGTTTCTAATTTACATTTTCAATCCTTATTTCATCCACAGAGATAAACCTTATTTATTTCAAATATTTTACACTTGAAAATATAATATGGTAAAATAGCACCTGAAGTATTTAGAAATACTTGAAAACCTCTGTTTGAATAGGCATAATGGAAAATATGCTTATCTAAAGCGTTAGAAACGTAGATAGAATTTGTAAATAAGGAAGTGGATTGAATAAAATCAATGATTAAATTCCAATTTTGCTAACTGCATATAGTTGCTGATATTCCTGCCGTTCTGATTCTCATCAAAATTTAACATAACCTATATGCACAACTTTTGATAGCTTGGAAGTATATCTATATGTTTTCCAAAATTTCATGTAAAATAATACAGGGTATCCAGGCTTAAAGTATCCGAAAATTATGGCTTATTTTTACGGAACTATTCATCAGAAGATAATAAACCATTCAGCCGTATATTGGAAACATCACCGAGATTTTTTGGGTCTAGTCCGATCGGCAGCACGTGTGTGTATTTTTCGGCAATCGCAGACGATAATTTTGTTGCACTGATTCCATTAATTGAGATGTAGACCCCACAGCAAAAGGTGCATTGTGAACTTTCGTAAACGGAATTTAAAATAGTCACGTGTGTACAGCGAATGGAATGGAATGTTGTTGATAGTTTGCGTAATAGACTTATCAAGACTCCAACAAAATGAATCCCGCACATGATCAATAGTGTCTTCTATCACGAAAATTTAAAAAATACTTACCCGTATGATATACCAAAGTTACCATCTCATTTAATGCTCATTCCCATTCGTAGATAGATGCTAATGTCAGATGATCGACATTCTTTTCTGTTCGAACACGTCGTTATACACGTGTGGCTGATTTAAATTTCGTTAACTAAAGTAAGTACTGCACCTTTTCTGAAAAGTCCGCATCTTAACAAATAAAGTCAGTGTAAAAAGTTTATCGCGTACGATTGCCGATTAACACGCATGTGTGGCTGATCGGACTAGACCCAAAAACTCTCGGAGTGTTTTCCAGTCCACGGATGAAAAGTTTATTACATTCTGATGGTTAGTTCCGTAATAATAAGCCATAACTTTTTAATATTTTAGGCCCGGACACCCTGTATAATTTGTCAACTGTGGATAACAAAAGCTGTTATACATATTCTTTTTTCGGTTAAAACTGTTTACAAAATATATTTTATAAATATAAGACTAAAAAGAAAAAAAAGCATGAATCCTTTAACTATCAAGTTATTTTGATGATTTGGGTGCATTGTCACCATTTTGCAAAGAACAAAGAGATGAAACCAAAATATGAAATCGGGTGAAAGACAATAAGACGCAATAAAAAAAAATATTCCGTATAATATTTGGGCTTGATATTCTGAAACGCTAATACCATGCCCGAGTAGATCTCGGGCAGAAAAGTTGAAAGGTTAAGCGTTTTGTTATTTTTAATAGACCGCAATAGGCGTGGTGTGAGTATAATTATAACAAAAACCAGTAATTAAAAAAATTAAGTCAACTCCTACTTCAGATCAAAGAAAAATTTTATTTAGCTACTTTTTATTAAATATAGGTACAATTAATATAAATATGTATATACATATTGTAGGATCACAATATTAAGTGGTAATTTATTTTTATTAATTATCATTAAAGTATCGTATTGTCATCCGAAACAACCATGTGTATAAAATTCCAGTTCAACTGAATGCTTTAAAACGTGAGAAAAAAAAAAAAAAACCTTTTTCAAGTTTTGACACAAGTCACCATCGTGTCTGTATTTGTAATTCTTTAAATAATTAAATTTAATCAATTAATATTTATTAATTATAATTAAATTACTGTATTATCATCTAAAACAATCATGTACTCAAAATTTCAGTTTAATTTAACGCTTTAAAAAGCATTTTATTAATGATTGAAAATTCCACCAACATAAATAAATATATAGAGTGTGAGCTAATAATAGAAATTGAAAAAGTGGTGTTACAAATCAATTTAATTAATCTAATAAGCTACGTTTCTTCAGTTAGTCTGAATACTAAGACATATTTTAATGCTCCTTTACTAAAAATAACTGTATCCTTAAAGTTTTAGGTAGGAAAATATTTTTTTCGCAATTTGTCATATTTTTAGGCATCCTATTTTTCCTAGAACAAAAGCATAAAATTCAAATTATATCAACACTATTATTTAATACCTGTACTTGAACTATGATAATTTTCAGGCAAGCATATGGATCGTGGAGCGACCCTTCGTCTGTACTCGGCCGGTAATACAATCTTAATAAATATTGCTCAAAAGCTCATGACTGATTTCGATGAATACTTAAAATATTGATTTTTGTATGCTTGTTTAAAAAATCACTTGCTATAAATGCACATGAAAGTTACCACACACAGTCTACAAAAACATTTCTAAAATATATCAAATGACAAGAATGAATGCTTGAGATGTTATGCTACAGTTCTCTAATTTAAAAAAGTATCGGATCGTGGCTGGCCTTATCACGAGCTGGAGCCCAATACCACTAAAGACCCACCGTGTAGGGCAGCGATGCACGTTAAATCTGTCGAGAGCTGAAACGTCCTCCCGTTGGTGTGGTGTGGTAGTTAGGAGAAGGGGTGCTAGCTCAGGTGTCGTCCACGTCACTTGACCATGGTTCAAAATTACGTGGTCCGTCGCCAAAAGCCCTCGTGTAGCTGAACAGTGCGACGTTAGTATTCATTCAATCAATCAGTAGCTATACAGTGTGACGTTGATATTCAATCACACGCTCACTCCTAATTTTAAAAAAATCTTTGTAAACTCTTAGATTTTTATATATTTTAAGAAAACTAAAAGTTTTATTAAATTACCCACTGAACATCAAATCTTAAAAAAATTGCATGATAAATTTTGAATTTAATTTCATAATGCACATGTAAATGGAATGAGTAACGTACATTTTTGCCATTTATATTAATTTTCAGGCAGTTTTTGTAAAGAGAAATGAATTATAATTTACTTTTTTTAAAAATATTGCAAAATTATTTATATGGAATATAATTTAAAATATATCAGGAAGGCTATACTATGTCATTCTTTTAAATATATAAATGAGGAAAACAAATATCAACAAAAATAAGTTTATAAATTAATATGGCACCCGCTCTGCAGTATATGGATGCAACCGCAATTGAAATTAAATTTAACAATTTTCCCCCTATCCGAATTGTTTCAGCGTACGCTTGAAACACCCCAGAAAATAATAGAAAATTCCCTGATAAAGATTTTCTCAAAATTCTTAATTCTGGTCAAAATATTATCATTGCTGGAGACTTAAATGCCACGCATCGTAAGTGGAGTATAGCTAGATGAAATGCATTTGGCTATGCTCTCCGCAAAATTGTTAATAATAAATCGAATGTGAGGATTGTTGCACCGCACACTCCTACACATATCAACACTAGTTCTAGACAGGGTGCAAGAGATTCTATTATTGATCTAGCAGTTCTTAAAAATATCCCCTTCAATCATGATATTAGAGTTATAGATGATCTTGAATCAGATCAACTACCGGGGATTCTTACTCTATATATTGGCTCTGCTCTAATCAAAATTCCGGTTCAACTCTCCACCAATTGGGAGAACTTATAATTTCTTTTAAATAACAAACCACTCCCATCCCTCCTTCCTCCAGCAATGACAACCTCGAAATTGCAATTAGAAGGCTTGGAGAAAATATCTCTGAAGCTCTCATAGAAGCTTCAAAACCTAAATTTAAACAACCCCCATTAAAACTCCCCACCGAAATTAAAGCTAAAATTCGCCACAGAAATCGTATTTGGAAATTTTGGCAACGTACCAGAGATCCTGCAGTGAAATCTGAGTTCCGAACACTCAGTCGTGAGGTTACAAAAGACATTAGATACTTTTTCCAATCTCGTTGGGAATCTCACATAGCGGCACTTACACAGGAGACAGGAACTCTGGAGGAAAACCTCTCTATTAAAAAACCACCTCAAAACATTCCCTCCCTAAAGGGCGCACTTGGCAGTGTAGCACATCACCCTGGGGAGAAGGCGGAAGTGATTGCTGACAGCCTTCAAAAGCAGATCGAACCCAACACTGAAGCTGAAAACGACCGTTTTACAGCTCGTACACAAAGGAAAATTAAAAGATTCCTGGACACTTCTACCTGTCCCGACCTGGAAAACACAGCACCAGGGGAAGTACAGGAGTACATTAAAAAGCTTAATATCAATAGATCTCCCCTGGATTGGATTTAATTACAAATCGCATCCTTAAAACTCTCCCCCTGAAATTTGTTCTTTTTATTGTCATGCTGTTCACTCTATTGATGGAGAACTGTCATTTCCCTAAGAATTGGAAGACTGCCGTGGTGGTCCCCATACTTAAACCCAATTCTGATGATACTCAACCTCAAAATTACCGTCTAATCTCGCTACTCAGTAGCTTGAGAAAAGCGTACGAATTTGTTCTTTTGAATCGCCTTAATCAGCACTGCATAGCCAGGAATATTATTATTCCTGAACAGCATGGCTTTTTCACACAGTGCTCCACAGTAACCCAGTTATTAAGAGTTACTGAGCTGATTCATCACGGCTTTCAAAATAACCAGGCAACGGGTTTTCCTTTTTGTGGACATAGCCGATGCCTTTGACAAGATTTGGCATGATGGCTTGCTATCCAAGATGATGCGACTTGGGTTTTAGGACCAACTCATCAAAATTATACACTCCTACCTAAACTCCGGAGAATTTAGGGTAAGAGTTGAAAACAGTCTCTCCACCCCACGTCCAATTCTCAGCGGGGTACCACAAGGATCTTTATTAGGGCTCAAGCTCTTTAATCTATACATCAACGACATTCCCAAGGCTGCCGGAGTCCACTTAGCGATGTACGCGGACAACACTGCCATTTTTACCCAAAACATTTATAACTACAATATCATTGAGCGGCTACAACATTATGTCATTCGACTCGAAACCTGGCTTAACGTCTGGAAAATAAAGGTTAATGCATCTAAAAGGGCATGCCTCCTCTTTACGAGACAGCGGTGCATTGGAAACCTCCCGCATGTCAACATTTTTAATCAGCCTGTCCCCTGGGTTACTGAACATAAGTACCTAGGGTTAATACTTGACACTAAATTAAATTTTGCTAAACACATCCGTTCCGCCCACCAAAGGCGGCTGGAATGAGATGCACTCTAAATCGCTTGATTTCTCCCAAGAGCAAGCTCGCATTAAGGCAAAAGGTTCTATTATACAAAGCCATTCTTCGCCCCATCATGATGTATGCTTCTCCCATCTGGGCAGCGGCGGCAGTTACTCACCCGAAAAGATTGCACAATTTTCAAAACATTCAACTGCGTAGAGCAGCAAACGCACCTTGGTTTGTCAGGAATGAAGTCTTGCATAAAGATGTTAATGTTCCGCCGCTTATTGATTTCATCAAAAAACAATCAGAAAATTTCTTCGACCGGTTACCACCGATTTCAAATGAATCTATCCAGGAAACCTCGGCTTACGACAATTCTATTCCTAGCTCTTCTAAGAGACCTAGAGCAGTTTTTAATCACTCGTATCAACACTTCCCAGCCCTGAAAAGGATGAGAATGTCTTGATACGAATTAAAAAGTTATGAGCTTTATTGTTATAGTAGTTGTTTTCTTTTGCAAGACTTCACTCACTCTAATTATCCCCCCCCACGCCATGAAAGTTTTTGATCGCGTTTAGTATGGCAACTTTACCCCTCATGATCTTATTTTAAACTCCTCTACCTGTTCTTACTTTCTTCCAAGTGGTTACTTAAAAAACTTCCATTCAATAACCGCACGCAGTTATCTTAGAGGTATCGTGTAACGGACTTAAAAATATTATACTCTTAATCCTTGTTATTAAAGAAACCCTTTTCTCTCATCGTTCCGTCGAGATGCGGCAGACGGTTGAAAGACGGCCTTTGCTGTCATGGAGATGTGACGTCATTTTCTCTTCGTTTTCCTATGAAAGCGAAACAGAAACTAAATCAACTGTGGGAGAGTGGTTTCCCACCCATCCCTCCACCAGCGTTGTTGCGCTGCATTTAATGTGGACTGCTTTCTAATTTTTTATGTTCTTCAACAAATTGTTCTCTGTTAAATTTATTCTGATGAGTGGATAATAGAGTTTTCTCTAAGGTTCCACGTAAATGTATAACCGTTACCGTTACCTAAATTAATATGGTAATTACGCACAAACTGCACTTAAAATATGAAGAAAAACATTAAGCCTAAGGCGCGCATAATAGACAATATAATTAACACCTAATGTGTTAGGAAGTATTTGATCAGAAAGAGGAAGTATACCTTTTTTACTTTTCACTCGGTATGAAAGAACAGAGATGTCCCGAACCTAAACTAGACCTTATGTAAGGGAGTTAGTTATCCTTGCGTTCATTTCTAGTATACTTATTTAGTTTGTTTTTCTAATAATAGTGGTTAATAACAGATTTCTATTGAGTTATATATAATTATTTTCGTCAAAGGATAGATATTTGGAGTGTTTCTTCTTGGAAAAAATTTTAAAATTCTCGAAGCTAGATTTTACAATGAAAAAAAAATTACTCAAAGCAGCTAATGAGAGACTTCGATTTCGGTAACCTTTATGCCCAGCTCAACGAGAAAAAAATTATTCTTTTGAAAAAAACAAAAGAATATCAACCGAGTTTTTACTTGAACACTCGGATCGATATATACATTACGGGCCAATAAAAACCAGATTTTTCACGATTCTCATTTATTTCAGAATTTTGGAAGGATTCACACTTCACGTTGCACTTAAAAAAAGTCTGGCTATTGTAATTTTCAAAGGCTTATGATCGTGCTAATCAGTTTACTGGGATATAAAACCTGCATAACCACTGCTTCTTTTTATCTTTTTGGAGAGCAAAAACCGGGACATATTTTAATACTCATTTTCGCATAATATGTACGAGGTAACTATTGCAAATGTTATATCATGCCTATAATTAGTTGCCAAACTTGAAGATCGAGAGAAAAAAAGTAAGTACAGAAAATTTACTAAACAATACTCTACACTTCTTTCACTATAAACAATCTTTTCAATTTCCAGCATTAATAACTCATAAATTTTTAAATGATACGGTAAAAATATACATTTTGTACAAATTAATGAAAATCTTAAATTTCGCGTATTTTTTTCAATTTTTATATGAGTTTAACTCAATTTTTGTAACACAAATGATAAGCAGGCAAATAAATTGGAAAACTTGATGAAAAAATATATTTAAATATAAACTAAACGTTATAAATAACAAATCAAATCGTACAGTTCTACAACGTGATAAGAAATAATTTGGTACATAACATAGTTTTCAAAGTAAATATTTTATTACGAAATTAATTTATTAACTTCCTTTTATTACGTACTATCTCCATTCCTACCTGATTAGTTCTAATTTTTTCACATTAATTTCAAACGAAGTCCAATTTTTCAGATACAATAATATTATGAAATGGCTGAGGTGAGCTGTTCCCATAAGAACACAGAATGGAAATTGAAAACAATTAACCAACTTAGAGCATTGTAAGATTAAGAAATTGATAAAAATATAGAATAAATTGATACGAGGGACAAACTCACACATCTGTGCCTTAAAATTGAACAGTCTTACTTTAAGACATCTGGTTAAGCAATAAAAAATATTATTTAGATAATAAAAATAACACCAGAGTCTTATTTGGTCATTTGTAAACATAAAAAAGAGTAGAATTTCAAATCTTTAATTCATTTTCGGTACAGATTCTCTGGAATTACAGTGACATATCTTAGATAAATTCAGAAATCAGTTTTTTATATATATTTTTTAAACTAACATCGAACTTTGTCATGACCACAAAACCTTTGCCGAAGTACGGGTTTCACTGAAAACAAATCTTGTTGAAGGGCTGATGCATTTTAAATCTGCCGAGTCTTAAAAATGTATCTCATTGGAATGATTTGAAATTCTCAAGAGTGTGATTCAGATATCTTCTTCCTTGTTGCGTTTCGACAGTGAACTATAATCTCGAAATATGTCGACACAGCACTCTTCGAAGAGTGTAACGTTAGTAAATGATGAAACCACAATGGGGAGATATATTTATATTTTTGTTTCATTACCACTATTTTTATATAAATTTAGTTAGTATAAAACTTAAGATTAGAAGACTAATACCCCAGACTGTGACGTCATTCGCCTGCATTACCTTACCAGCCAATCTGGCCACTGAAACTGGCTCAGTGAACTTTGTTTTTTCCCACTCAGGCCTTCCACTTGTCAGCGCCAAAATACATTATCAGATAGGAGATGGAGAATCTATTGCAGATCCATATCCCTATGAAGTGAAAAAACGTATAAATGTATAACTTAAAATTAAAGTACTTTTAAAAATGTTAATTTTATGTCACGAAGGGAGAAATAATTACATCATTATGTAATGTCGATGTGGGTATTTATCTAGAGATTACAAATAATTTACAGATATGGTACTGTTTATTTTGTAACAATGTTACAGAAAAAAGCAATAAAATACGATATTAAAACATTTAACTACGCATCGTTGTCTTATGGCTGAAAAGATTCTTCAGACGTCCTGTTCTTTCTCCGTCGGATGGGTCTAATCTCGCTGTTTATTTCTGGTCTTTATGCCTCTATCCCTGCCTCAGTCATTGGCGCTCGCCTTCTTCCGAAGCCAGCGGAGTTACGTGTCAGGGGGCCTCCAGTAGCGCCGCTTTACATTTAAATAAATATATAACACATACAAATAAATAAAAGTATCATGATATAAGTACTCGTAAATGCAAATTTGTACTGATAAATACTCGTAAAAGGCATATTCCAATAGCATTTGTTTATTTTATATGAAACATCTAAAAAAATAAGTGAAAATTAATGCTTCTCTTTTTTTTCCTTTAAAAACAATTAAGCACGGCTTACGTCAAAAACTCTTTTTCCTAATTATTATTTTTATTTGCTTTAAGGGAACATGTATTTTTTTAAAAAAATTATTGAATCCTTATTTGATCTATGGAGATAATCCAATTCAAAAGAATTTTATTGAAAAAAAAAATAATGTGATAGAATGGCACCCCGAATGCTCAGAACTACTTAAAGATAGCTTTTTTAAATGACGTTATATGTAAATATGCTTTTCTTTAACATATATTTTCAAAAGCCATTGAGTGAGTGAGTGAATAGTAACGTCACACTGTAACTTGAGGGCTTTCGGTGGGGGACGTCATTATTTATTCGAAATTTAGAAGGAGTTAAAAAATGTTAACCCGGCATCATTCGCTCGAAAAAAACGACCAAAAATTATCGCGCAGGGTTTCTCTTACCTAAGGGGGTTTACATTTTGTTTTACCGTAAAATTTACATATACAAGTTAAGAAGGAAAGAGAGAAAGAAGCACATTATGTTTGTTTTATTTTTCACACATAAAGTTAGTTTTTCTGTTCTTTTTATAAGGGCATTCAGTACGTTGTTTATACGCTCCTTTAATCTCGACGTGAGTGAATGCCATGTGTTTTCACTGGATCTTAAATGTTTTTTAATCGGTATCTTTTTAAAACTAAATATATAGGAGTGAGCTTCTTTATTAATTAAATTCAAACATTTTGGAATTTCTTTTTTATTTTCTCTTATTGTTCCAGCAATGTTTTTTTTTTAAAAGTTCATCTGAAAGTGGATAAGATGTGTACCAGTTGTCTCCTCTAAAATTACGTTCTTCCCAAATGTTTTGTGTCTTTGTATATATATAACATTTTTTTTTATTTTCAACAGTGCCTCTTTCTTCTATATCTGGATCGATTTCAGTGGAGGAATCATACTTGTTATACTCTTCATCATTTAATTGTTCCTCATCATAACCATGAAGATAATTTCTTCATCCTAAAATACTATTGCACTACACACACACACATTTATTAAATAATGTATCTATTAAATATTACTTCAATATCACATTACTACAATATTACGGCACAGCATTAAGGAAGAATTAATACGTGCTCATGCATTCAGAACTGTAACGGCGATTAA
Source organism: Trichonephila clavipes (assembly GCA_019973935.1). Taxonomy (NCBI): domain Eukaryota; kingdom Metazoa; phylum Arthropoda; class Arachnida; order Araneae; family Nephilidae; genus Trichonephila; species Trichonephila clavipes. The sequence continues at coordinate 23,512 of BMAU01004253.1, forward strand.
AGCGCAGGATATGACATACCTGAAAATGCTGTATCAAAAAATATATATTTAGAATTCGCCTACAACCTAAGACCCCTCAAAGGCTATGACCTTAAAGTTGGATACACCGGAAACTATCCATTTTCCAAAAGAGGTTTAGAAGGATCTTTGATAAAAGTTAGACGGTGGATATGACTTACCCTGCGAGAGAAGTGCCGTGTTAAAAGTCAAGGTTCAATAATGTTATGAATAAAAGTTTTATTACAGTACATAAGAAATCTATTGACGACATTCATATCAACCTTTTATCCCACGATAAAGTGACAAAAAATTCACAAGTTATTTCAGTTAACCGTCCTAACTTTCACGCAATCATAAAAAAAAAATTCCCATTTTCTCTGAATTCTTCAAACATTTACTTTTTAAAAAACGGTTGATCTTTGAGAGAGTGAGACTTATAAAGAATGTTTTTTTCCAGGTATAGAAGTTTAAGTTGGCATTACTTTCCAAGATGGCGACCGATTTAACAGCTGTCAAGTGATTTCTTCTCAGTTTGGTTTGGCAATTCATCAAAACGATCATCAAGCAAGGCGTAGATTCGTCGAATGGGCCCAAAACGAGATTGCCGTTGTTCCCGATTTTCATAAACGAATTTTGTTTAGCGATGAAGCGCACTTCTGGTTGAATGGCTACGTCAACAAACAAAACTGCCGCATTTGGAGTGAAGCTAATCCACAAGTGTATGTCGAAACACCGTTACATCCAGAAAAACTGACTGTTTGGTGCGCTTTATGGGCTGGTGGAATCCTTCTTCAAAAATGATGAAGGCCACAACGTTACATTCTATGGTGATCGGTATAGAGCCATGATTACTAACTTTTTCATTCCTGAATTGAACAATCATGATGTCCAGGAGCTGTGGTTCCAACAAGACGGCGCAACATGCCACACAGCTCGTGCCACAATCGATTTTTTGAACGACACGTTTGGTGACCGCCTAATTTCACGTTTTGTACCTGTGAATTAGCCTCCAAGATCTTGTGATTTAACACCGCTGGACTATTTTCTGTGGGGCTATGTAAAGGCATTGGTCTATGCGTATAAGCCACAAACGCTTGACCATTTGGAAGACAACATTCGCCGTGTTATTGCCGATATACGGCCACAAATGTTGTAAAAAGTCATCGAAAATTGGACGTCCAGATTGGACTACATCCGAGCCAGGCGTTGCAGTCATATGCGAGAAATCATATTTAAAATGTACTGCCACAAGATTATCTTTCGAATAAAAAAAAATTCATGTCAATCGAATAACACATCGTTGTTTTATTGCAATTTAAAGTTCTATACCTCTAAAAAAACACCCTTTATATTTACGTCGCACTATAAAACTGCGAGTGAGTGAGTGAATGAATGAATATTAACATCGCATTGTTCATCTACACGAGGGCGTTTTCGACAGAACTCGCAGTTTGAACCATGGTCAAGTGACACGGACGACACCTGAGCTGGCAAATCTTCTCCTAGTTGTTACGCCACAGAGCTGCATGACATCTGAGAATCGATAGTGCTGGGTCTTTGTAAGACTAGTCAAATTACAAGACGAGACAAGAAAATCCCTCATGCATTACTCTACACCCCTTCTATTAAACGTTCCGACTAATATCTGATGAAGCCTAAAAATCTCAACGTACGCGAAAAACTTTTTACTCTGAATATCACACTCAGTAATAGAATTGGAGACTGAGCAATCACGAAAAGCTCTTTCAATAAAATTCTAGGCTCTTCCTCAGAAAATTCAAGTACATTTAAGTATCGAGTTTTATTGATAATAGTGGTGAATCCTTGTCTCTTATCTTTAAAGTCTTCCATAGCCTTACATATGTATGTTTCCCAAATCATTAATGTTTAAAATTTTCCCTTTTTAGGGAGAGACATGTTACTGATTATTAACGTCTCAGTATAAAACAACGCGAAGACTACTAGAAACCCACCCTTTATTTTGAATTTCGGTCAAGTAATGAGGATGAACATAAGCCTGAACCCCACTGTTCTAACCACCACACCACGCCAAAATCAGGAGTTTGAGCCCTGGAAGAATTATTGCGCTTCAGGCCCTACATTCGTCGGATCTTCAGTAACAATCGGGCTCAAAGACCTGTCATTTTTCTCTATAAGAAACCCCTCCATGGTGAAGATTATTAGGAAGACCTAAATTTTATCTTATCTAAGTCCAAGAATGGAATATTTTCGGCTTTAAAACTAATATTTTATTGTAAGAAGTAAACGTTGTTCACGCAAAATGATGCAACGAATATCCAGTTCATTCTATCACAATTTAGTTGAGTTCATGAGAGGCATAATTTAAAAAGAAATAATTTAGAAATACAGGGGTTCAGTTTTAAGTGCTCTCAAGACCATTAACAAATATCCGTGCACTCGAAGAAAAAAACATCCTTCTTTAAACCACACAATGTATCTTAGCAATTAAACCAAACAATAATTTGAAATTTTTATCACGTGATAATCATATATATTTACATTGTTTCTAAAATTTTCAGAGAATTTGAGAAAGCATTTAAAAAGTTATAAAGAAATAAAAACTGAACAATTTTCAAAAATATGAAAGTTATTATTTTACACCGTGCAGGATTCTTAAGCACAAAATTGATCAAAATTTACAAACTTACTTTTACTTTGTATAAAAATGTTCAATTTTGATGTTATGCTAAACGAGAATTTTAAAATTTTATGAAAAAAATTAATTAAAATTCAAATAAAAAAATTCTGTGATTCTTTTTTCTTTAAAATTCATGTGTACGTTATGAAAAGCCTTATTTGGAACACGTGTATAAAATTTCAAATTGATATCATAAATAGTTTCTGAGAAATCGAGCGCGCAAGCTGAAAATTTTGTTATGTGAAAAATAAAGTTAAAAATAATAAAGAGAGATAGGATTTTTATTTAAGTTTCAATACTTATTTCTCAATAACTTCGGAAGTTTTCACAATATGAACACAAATTTGGTGCCAAAATGCTCGGAAATATTGATGCTTTAACATTTATGCTTTTCAAAACTGGAAAAAATTTTTACTTTAAGATTTCTGTAAGCACTTTTAATTGTACAAAATTTATGGCTTATTATTACGGACAAACCCATCAGAATATAATAAATTGTCCATGCTTATATAGATTGGAAAACCCACATTAAGTTTTTGGGTCTATTCCAAAAAGACGCAAGTGCGCGCATTAGTCGGGAGACACAGAAGATAAACTTGTTACACTGATTTTATTAGAAAAGATGTGGACTCCAAAGCGAACGGTGTAGCGCGTACTTTGGCTAATGGAACTTAAATCCGTCAAGCGTGTACATCGACGCTTTCGAACAGAATGGAATTTCGATCCTCTGACAGCAAAATCTATCCACCAATGGGAAAAACTTTAAAGGAGACGGGAACTTTGGCATCGCAAACTGGTATCATTAAGTTTTTGTGATGGCAGACACTGCTGGACATGTGCGTGATTCATTTTGTAGGAGTCTTGATAAATCTATTAGGTAAGCCAGTAACGACATTCTATTTGAAGCAATGAGGAGTTAGTAGCCCATTTATGCATAGGAATTTTTATCAATAGCATAAAGTCTCGGAGTTGTCTATGTAGTGTGAAGATCTGAGGCTCGGTCTCCACACTAGCCACAAAGTCATAAATATAAAGGTTTTTGTCCAGCATTGAAGCAGCAATTGTTTTAAAGCCAATTCTCTTGTTGCAGCACACAAGAAAAAGGGGCTGCATGCTAGTCCGAATGGTAGATGAGTAAATCTGTAAATAGATATTTCAATTCTGAAAGTCTTGTTCTGTAACAATTTGTACCAGAAAACTCTTGTGGCATCTCTATTCTTTTTGTGTAAACTCAACTGTAAAAAGGCTTGCTGACCATCTCCCGTGATTGTAAACTAATGCATTCGGAATCTGAGAAGGCATATAACAGTTTCAGGTAGAAGATTTGAACCAACTTCTAAAGTGCGATTCAGTGATGGAATTCTAGGATTATGCGATGTGGCATCGAAAACAATCCTAAATTTTGTTTCGTTGAGTTTCGTCTTTTTCTCAGCATGATATGGTAGGTAATGTATTGTATTTTCATTCAAGGTTTATTTGACAAAGTTCAATGTGTTCTTGTTCGATGTAATTCAGCATCTCTCTTTCATATTCTTTCTTCGAGTAATCGAGTTCGATTTAAGTCGTTTCTGGAGAGAATGAAAATGTTTTTTTTTGCATTAGCCATGCTTTTCAGCAATGTTGGGACTGTAGGCTTCCAAGAAAGCGACGCAACTCTACTATTGTCTTCAGTTTGGTAGATTTTTGAAAATTCTGCCATAAATTCCTTAATTCTCGAACAGTCTTGCTTTTGATTTGAGTGTCTCTGATTCCGATAGAATCCAATTCCTGTAAACATTGCACTTGGTTATCCAAAAGATCCCCAAATATTTGAACCGAAACATGATGAACTTATGGATCATGTGTGATAGTACTTTGTGTTCTCGACCCACTGAATACTCATCCAAAAATAGAAGGTATCATCTCAAAGGAATCTTTAACCTTCATTGGTGATTTTGTTGTAACCGCATGCCAATAAAAGTCACCACCAATACGAAATTCTATAGGTAAGTAGGAGTCTTCGGGAGGATCAACAAGTATAAGTTTTGGTTTTTAGCAAAGTGAACAATGTCTTCAGGAACTGTGGGATGTCAAGTATACACTGGTGTGCAAAAATTAAGGACGAGACGGTTTTTTCAATATAACTTTGTACAAAAGCTTTCCAAATCAACACATTTAATACCGTAAGATCTCCAATACGTAAGGACATGTGTAATGTAAGCAACACTTACTAAAAGAGAAATCAAAAGGATAAAAAGAAGCTTGATTGAAAAAGTAGCATGGAGCGCAATGCGACTGAAGGCAAAAACATCCCTGTGATGGGTGTCCAGCAAGAAACATCCGGTCTTTAGTAGGGGATATGATCTCCCCTGACTGCTAGGAAGGTTTCACAGCGTCTGCCCATGCTGAGAATGAGGGTGTCAATGAGTTGTTGAGGCATTGCTGCCCATTCGTCTTGCAGCGCCAATCGAAGCTCCCGAATCGTTACTGGTGGTAAGGTACAAGCTGCCAAGCGTCTGCCTAGAAAATCCCATACATAATCGATGGGATTGAGATCCGGAGACCGTGCCGGCCAATCCATACGTTCAATATCCTCACTCTCTAAGAGCTGTTCGGCAGCTACTGTGCGATGACATGTTGCATTGTCGTCCATGAAAAGGAACTGCAGACCCATAGCGCCTCTAAAAAGACGCACATACGGAAGAAGAATCTCGTTACAATAACGGTTCTCATTGACTGAACCTGCGTCAAAAATGTGAAGGTCTGTACGACTAACAAGCATGATGCCTCCCCAAACAAGAACACCGCGTCCTCCATACCTGTCCCTTTCAATGATGTTCGAGGGATGATTGCGGCTTCCCCGCTATCTCCAGATGAGTATGCGATGAGAATCGCTACTCAAACTGAATCTGCTCTCCTCTGTAATGAGTACTCGTCCCCATTATTGGCGTCATCTGGTAGCATCCTGTAATTTACGTATTATTCTACATGAGGAATTTTTTTTGTAGTGTTCGATTTCTATGTGATTTTGAATTATTCTTAATTTATGGACATGAATGTGTTTACTTTTTAGATATATATTCAGAATCAATTTTAACAAAGTAAGGTTGACTTACAAGCTTAACAGGACCTTACTTTTCGGCACACGTATTTCATATTTGTAGGTTTTGTTTAAATCAGGACAAAGTTCAGAAAATTTTTCTGATTAATTAAGAATTACAGCTGAGGATAAACAATCATCAACTGTTTTGGCCGTAACTGTGTATTATACTTCTAGAGTAAGCGAAAGAAAAAAAACAAGGAACACTTAAAGCCTTTAATTTTTTTATATGCTCATGCTCTTTAACAATAACAGTGACATGACTTTTTAGAAACACTTCTAACATCTCAAATAAGTTTATAATTACTCTAAAATTCAAATTTATAAATTTAGTACATTTTTCTTATAATACTGCTGAAATTTTAACATTATATAATGTTTTCTGTTCAATTACTTATATTGTTTTACTCAAAATTATAAATATTTACCAATTTGGTTTAGAAGACTTTAAAATGTTACTGAAATCGAGCCAATAGTTAAATTGTATAACTTTCAGCATCATCATTTATATATGTATGATATATTAGAGTGTATATATATATATATATATATATATATATATATATATATTGATGCGACGCTATTTTAAACTTATTTAATTTATTAAATCTTTGAACTTAGATTCCTAATTTCACATCGCATCATTACAATTAATTAAGTTAACTAATTCTAAAGTTAAAACACTCATTTCACACTAAATCATACACTGATCGTATAGTTTTAAAACATTATTAAGTTTATTTTAAGCACAAGTATATGACAATTATTTCACTACAAGAAGATCAAAAATTAGCTTAGCTTGAGAGAGAGAAAGTGCAAGGGAATGGACATGGCTGATGCCCGGAGTCTCCAGAGTATTTTCGTGATTAACTGTAGCTCTGGGATCGGCTCTGTCTCTCTCTGCTGAAATCGGGGTTTCAGGCCGTTTTTAAAGTCCGCCAAATCACACACAAATTCATGCGCGGCTTCTCGTAGATTCTTTATCTTGTCCGCTCCTGCGCTTCTCTATTGGTCCACAGACCAGCGTAGAGTAACAGCATTCCGAAATCTATGGGTTTAGTGAACTTTTTGGAAGCGCGGGAAATCCCTTGACGCACCCCACAATTTATGGGTCTAGTGACAACCAGGCGCGGGAATTTTCCGGCACACCCTTGCCGAAGGAATTTCACTCTATCCGGTGAGGGGGAAACTTAAACGAATTCCAAGAAACTGACTTTGGAATTTAGAGGTCTGCTGAATTCGTTCTGGCGTCCCCTCACTCTTCCCCTCTCACAAACTCACAGCACACAAAAAAATTCACAATAACGTATAGACAGAATTGCCCCATCAGGAGGAAAAACGTAAACACATCAATTCCTTCCAATCCTTGAACGATGTCATCCACTGGAGTCCTTCAACTATAAATGTCCCAGCAGGAGATAAAACGGAAACACGTCAATTCCTTCCAATCCTTGAACTATGTCATTCACTGGAGTCCTTCAACTATAGGTGGTGAACAAGTAGCTGATGCATGCTGTAAGAGAAAGAATTGTCTCTCAGGGAAACCATATTAGTTACGAAACCAAAACCAGTGTATAGAAAAGAAAAACTTGACCCCATTTGACTTCCGCCGCAGACTCCAAGCACCGACCTCCCCATTCTCACAATTTACAATTGAAAATGTAACAGAAAGGAAGAAAAAAATTATAAAGTTAATTCTAAAAATTAAGTCCCAATTCCTTTAGCGTTGAGAGGGAAAAAAATTAACTACTAACAACTACGATTAAATTCCTGTTACGAACAAATAATTGTCGAATGGGTCTCCAAACAATTCACAAGAACCACATATATAAAATAACAATTAGAAATAATTGAATAATCACAGAGAATCATGTGCCACTAAATAATAAAAAAATAAGAGGAGTAACGCATAGTAAATTCAAAAATTGCATATATAACAGCTTCGATACTCACAATAACCACACATACGAGCATCGAACAAAATACTTTGTGATAAGAAATAACTACAAGTGAAACATATATAATCAATACAAACGTGGCACTAAGAAACAGACACCTCACAATCGTATAACATCGAAATCCTGACACGACTAATATGATGTGCATGTATCAGACCACCAAAAAAGAAATTATTATTTTAACCTTTAACAGTACTCAAAGCAACGATAACTAATCACTAAGAGCAACGATAACAATCTTTCGTAAAATAAAAAACTAAAAAAAAATTATTATAAAATAAAAATTATAGAAATTCAAGCGAATAGTGCGTAGATGAAGAAAAAATAAAATAACCTCCGAGAATGCTTAATAGCCTAAGAAATTTAAATAAAATTCACTACAAGCATTGGTTACAATTTAAAATTAAAAAAATGTAATGTAATTAAATTCAGATTTGCAAATTAAAATCTATAAATTGAAGCGAATAGTGTGTACACGGTAAATAAAATTTTATAACCTCTGAGAATGCTTAATAGCCTAAGAAATTTTTAAAAAATTCACTACAAGCATTGGTTACAATTTGAAAGTAATAAAAAAAAATTAATGCGATTAAATTTAGAATTGCAATCTATGAATGTGATCAGGATGCACCCCCAATGTTTACAAAGGCAGAAAAAAAATTTTGCACATGCCCTTCCCTGCGCAAACGATTTGCTGCATGTCGCAAACATAAACACAAGAAACAGAATGTACAATCAAGACAAAAAAAATGCAAATCCGATTATAAAAAAAATAACTATATCGAATAATAGTTTTAAAAAAAATTGAGAGAAAAAAAACAATTTCTTCTACATTCAAATACATGCGAATTTCCATATTGAGAAATGTATTCCAGAAATCGCAAAAGCAGTTGAAAATTTATAAACATAAAATTGATAATGCAACCCATGACATATGAGGCGATATATACAGAGTAAAGTTATTTTAACTAAAAGAAAAAAAGCAAAAAAAAATTATTACAAGTGCTACACATAATTAAACAACATAATTCCAATACCAAACTCAAAGCTAACACAACTACGCGTACACAAAACATAAAATTTAACAATACCGTTATCTGACCATAAACTTATTTAAATAACAATGAAAACACAATTAAAATCCAAAACCATAAAAAAAAAAAACAAATTAATATCAATACTTAATTCAATAATCTACCCAAGCGCTTCCATGTGAATAAAAAAAAATTAACCTAAACCAACAGAACTTCTATAACGACATCAAACAAAACATTCAATTCCTAGTACAGTTTAGCACACAAGCGAGACAAAATTATTGAACCGAAAGACTATAAAAGTTTTAAATCAAAATTAGCAATCATATGACATAACAAAACAACTTGAGCAAAACAAAGTTAAGTTTCAACATAATTTCTTAAGGAAAAAACAAATCAAACAACCACCTCTATCCATATTTTAACAAGCTTAAATTACAAAGATATCATTATTCAGTAATACACAGCCACTTAAAATTAATACACTAACACAACTTATCACTAAAATTGCTTCTAAGAAAATACGGCAACGAAAAAAAATAATCTTTTATGCAAACTCAAAATTTAACAAGAAAAGTACACAGTTATACACAATCAAGTAAGCATGAACTAACGTATTCAAGCAAAGAACCTTTTGTATATAAAAAAATTTAAATACTAGATAATAACCGCAACACAAAATTATTTGATTAATGAAAATGCCAAATATTTACATACAGTAACAACATTCAAATTTCGTGACAGGTGTCCAAAAGACCCCAAAATTTGATTTCTGTTGCAAACATGAATTAAAGCTTAAAATTTATAAAATTAAAATTGACGTGCATACATGAATCGCTAAGCAAAATTAAATATCTATCTTATTACACACAACAAAATTTATATATTGTCATAAAACACATAGCATCAAAAATATTTTATCTAGAGCTAAAATTGATATTAACCACATACAACATTATCTCATTTAAGCATCAAATCAAGACATGAAACAAATTGCATAAAAAAATGAGCTAAAGTTCATTAAATAACTAAGTACAAAATTATGTCTCACTTAAACATCAAAACTTGACATGGAACAAGGTGCTACAATGAAAGAGGTACCGTTCCTAGGTGTGTACTCTCTAAGTGACGAAGCGTAAAAAATGTAAAAAAATTCAGTTTCCTCAAAAAATTTTTAACGCGGTAAGTGAATTAATAAGCCGAATTGCCTGCACGAGCCCTTAAACTATACCGTGGACTTGGAGCAATACCCTTGACCTCCGTATCGTCTGGTTCTAAATCGTCTAAATTATTTAAATGCAAATATGAGAATCTCTTAATAAATGGAATCATCCGATTGACATGTGTGTTAAATCTCTTCCTCAATTGTTTTACATTTTGAATCCTATAATTGACGTTAGAAAAACGCTCTATTACTCTGTAAGGACCTTCAAACTCAGGTCTGAGTTTTGGAGATAAATTAGATTTAATATTAGGCGTCTTAATAAAACACAAGGACCCGATTTTGTAATCATAATGATGTTGCTTTGTCGCTCTCGTACTCAGATTAATGTGCGATGCCTCCTGCTCTTTTAGATTATTTTAGACTTTAATAAAAATTTGCTCCAAAGACGGTAAAAGCTTCTCAACATATTCATATTTTTTTTGTGGTGTGTCGGAGTTTTTCTCGTAGGTGTAAGATAATCGAATATCCCTGTCATGTTCTAGGAAAAAAGGCGATGTGTATGTAGCTTCATGAATCGCTGAGTTTAATGCTAACATGGTGTGCGGGAGTTGCTTATTCCAGTCATTTGTATTTTGCGAAATTGTTGCCAGGATAATGGCTAGCGATTGATTGGGTTTCTCTATCCTGCCGTTTACGTGAGCGGAATTACTTGATATGTGTCTTTTATGAATGCTCATAACTCTGCAAAATTCAAAAAATTCTGAACCCTTAAAATATGTAGCGTTATCTACGACTAATTTATGTGGGCAACCCCTGTGTACACTGTAATTATCAAAGAAAGCTTTAGAAATCGTACTCGACTTTATATCAGGAACTGGAACGATATGAATGTATTTTGTAAATGCTTCTATCATGGAGAAAACATAACTATTACCCTTAGGTGTGGTCTTTAAAGGACCGAAAATATCAATATGACACGTCTCTCCCGGTTCTTGACTTTGTTCTACTGGCTGATGAGGTGCTGGCGGAATTTTGAAAGCGTTTTTTCGAGATAAACGGACGGTGCAAGAACGAACAAAATTTTTAGTATCTTTGTACATATTCTGCCAAAAGAAGTTTTCACTGAGGCGATGATAGTTTTTTAAAAAATTTAAGATGCCCTCCATATTCTGAATGGATAGATTCGAGAATTCTAGCTTTAAGACAATGTGGAATGCAAACTTGTTTTCTAGTGGTGTTAGACCTGGAAGATCTGGACGGGCGCTTGGACAAATGACATAATAAACCTTCCCCATTAATAAAATAGCTGCTGACTTGCGGGCTAACGTCATTTTGATCAATTTTTTGTATAATAAGACTTAGAACAGGATCCTCATGCTGCATTTTAATGAGATCTTTAGATTCGGGTAAAGCTATTGTGATGTTATTAATACAACGAGAAAGATGAGCTGCGACTGAATTTAGTATCTTTGTACATATTCTGCCAAAAGAAGTTTTCACTGAGGTGATGATAGTTTTTTAAAAAATTTAAGATGCTGCATTTTAATGAGATCTTTAGATTCGGGTAAAGCTATTGTGATGTTATTAATACAACGAGAAAGATGATCTGCGACTGAATTTAGTATCTTTGTACATATTCTGCCAAAAAAAGTTTTAACTGAGGCGATGATAGTTTTTTAAAAAAATTAAGATGCCCTCCATATTCTGAATGGATAGATTCGAAAATTCTAGCTTTAAGACAAAGTGGAATGCAAACTTGTTTTCTAGTGGTGTTAGACCTGGAAGATCTGGACGGGCGCTTGGACAAATGACATAATAAACCTTCCTCATTAATAAAATAGTTGCTGACTTGTGGGCTAACGTCATTTTGATCAATTTTTTGTATAATAAGACTTAGAACAGGATCCTCATGCTGCATTTTAATGAGATCTTTAGATTCGGGTAAAGCTATTGTGATGTTATTAATACAACGAGAAAGATGATCTGCGACTGAATTTAAGGATCCCCTGATGTAGTGTATATCGTAATTTAATTCTTCCAGAGCCAATTTCCAACGCAAAATTTTGGAAGAAGGGTTTTTATTTGAGAAAAATCCTGCGAGCGGTTTATGATCCGGAAAAACTTTAAATTTTCTTCCCAACAAGAAATGTCTAAAATAATTTATTGCTGTATATATTGCAAATAACTCCAAAACAGTTGCGTTATATTTAGATTGCGAAGGCTTTAATTTCTTTGAAGAAAAATATAAAGGTTTGACTTCAGAGTTAGGATATTTTTGTTCTAAAACTGCCCCGATGCCGCGAGATGAAGCGTCCGTCGTGATTTGTAATTCTGCGTTTGGATCGGGTAGTGCTAAGACAGGTGGGTTTAATATGGCTTCCTTAATATCATCGAATGCCTCCTGCGTCTGAGATGTCCACTCAAATGGAGTGTCTTTTCTTAAAATATTCGTTAATGGAAGTGCTCGCTTTGCGAAATTTTTAATATATCTTCTATAAAAATTACAACACCCTAAGAAAGATTTAATTTGCTTTTGGTCCGTTGGAACTGGAAATACGTTAATTGAAACGGACTTATCTTTATCTATTAGGATACCTTCCGGCGTTACTACAAACCCCAAAAATTTACAACTCTTTGTCAAAAATTGACATTTCCTCGGATTAAATTGTGAATTCTTTCAAAGCGTTCAAAAACCGTACCCAATAATTCGAAATGTTCATCTATAGTTTTAGTAAATAAAATAACGTCGTCTATATAAACCAAAGCTCCGTTGTGCAATAAATCTCCCAAAACCTCTTGTGCAATGGACTGAAATGCTTTAGGCGAGTTTTTTAAACCGAAACAGTCTATTAAATTCGTATTTGTCACCGTCGGGAGTAGAGAATGCCGTCTTATGCCTATCTGCAAAGTGAAGTGGAATTTGATTAAATGCTGACTTCATGTCTAATGCCGAAAAATAGTTAGAACCCGAAATTTCGTGCAAAATGCCGTCCAATGTTGGAATAACGAAGTCTTGAGTCAAAGTTATTTCGTTCAGTTTCCTAAAATCCAAAACAAGGCGCCATTTTCCTTTTTGTTTAACAAAGAAGGCCGGAGTATTGTACTGTGAATTAGATTTTAAAATAATCCCTGCCTTCTCTAGACCGGCTATCTGACGTCAAAATTCATTTCTTAAATTAAATGGAACCTTGTAAATCGGACATTTAATGGGATAGTCATGTTGCAGATTAATTCTATGATGCTCAGTAGCGGCAGAAGATAATTCTACCGTAGAGCGAGCGAAAGCGCTTTTGTGCGAAATTAAAAGTTGAAATATTCTATTTTTTATTTTTCTGTCCAAACCTGAAAGGTTAAAATCCTTCTCTGTGAGTGGGGGTAGAATATCTTGAGAAATGGGAAAATCGGAAGAAAAGTCTTCTTAATTATTGACAGTAATTATTTTCATGTTTTTGTTAAGGGTGATTACGTTATCAGAATCGTTTCTAATTTTTAGAATGGTGTCATTTGTTTGTGGATCAATATTAATTTGCAAAGTAGTTAAGTGGATGTTTTTAGTTTTTAACTTTGCTGAACTCTGAATAGTAGCCGAAGACGTAGATTTGGGTAGCGTTGCGACGTGGATGCGAACATTTGTGACTGAATGAGGACCTACACACGTTTTTTGTTTTAAAAATCCATGAATAAAATTAGTCTGTACGGCACGCGAAGGAAGTGAAAAATTGATAAGCGGAATTGAAAATTTATTAATTAATAAACGGTTTTTACTCTTGTCTAAAACTGCATTCCATAATTTCAGAAAATCGTATCCCAAAATAGCGCAATAGTTATCATTAATATGTTGCTTAGTTATAAAAAAATATGTTGAAAATGAAATTCCCTCAATGACAATTGTATTTCATAACAACCGACAATTTCTACCGTATCTCCGCTGACCGCTTTAATTTGAATAGAAACCTTAAATTCTCAAAAATTTCGTTTTTTATTTTACTAAAGAATGAATTAGACATTAAGGCCCGTCGGTATAGTAAACACCTTCCAGAAATCGATTTTGAGATTTTGATATTTCTCAAATCTCCAAATTAAGCCCTTTCCAACGATATAACATACTAGTCAATTTTTGAATTAGAAGTATTTTAAAATGTTTTTTTAAAAAATAATCAACCTATTTGCCACGCCTACTTTGACAGACAGAAATGTAAACATATTGGCCTTTTAAAACTGGGATGCTCTTGCAAAGCCATTATCTGTTTTATTTATTCCCACGAAATTAACTGTAGAATAACTGCAAGTGTAACTGTTAGGGTTGTTTACCTATTTTTGGCGCTTTCGAACACGTTTTGATTGAACACTTGTCGTTTATCGATACTTAAAATGCCTGAAAAAATTTTGAAATGCCAAGATTGCAAAAAGTTTTCAAGAAACGAAAAGGTAAGTATTATCCACGTAAGAATACTTTTAATGGTAAAGTAAGTACCACTGATAGTAAATTAAATGCTCAAGCTCTTCTGAACATGCACATGATTCAAAGCAGTCATGTGCAAAAGAAAAGAAAATTCCCGATTTAAATGAGAGTTTTTCTTCTTTTGGTGATAGCGTAGGTATTTTAAATGCAATCATGAATTTGAATATTCTTGCTTTTGTTTTCAAGAATGAAGTTCACTGTAAAATGTGCAACAGTGGTTTAGACATGCAAGTTTTAAAAGGTAAGTCTGGACTGGCTATTACGTTTGTCCTGAAATGTTTTGCTTGTCCATATCGTGTAGAATTCTCTTCTTCAAATTTTCATGAAGGAACACAAATTGCTACAATAAATACCAGGTTTGTGTATGCTATGCGTTCAATTGGAAAAGGTGCAGAAGCAGGGAGAATGTTCTGCGGCGTAATGAATCTTCCGCAACCACCTACAAGGTTTTCTCCTTACGGTAAGCGAATTTTAAATGCTGCTAAACTTGTTTATGAGGATTCAATTCAAAATGCTGCGAAGGAAGCTATTTGTGAAAATGAAGGTAACAAAAATATAGCAGTAGAGAGTTGTAGATGGGACATGGCAGAAGCGTGGTTACACATCTTTGAATGGTGTAGTTACTGTGACCATCATTGATACAGGTAAGGTGAGAGATGTTGATATACTTTCGAAATATTGCGCTTGTAAAAACTTGCCTTTTCATGAAAAGGATTGTAAAAGGAACTACATTGGATCTAGTGGAGCGATGGAAATCCAAGGTGCGTCTAAAACTTTTCAACGGTCATTATCTTTACATAATGCCCGATATATTACGTACTTAGGAGATGGGGATTGCAAAGCATTTGATGCGGTAAAAAAGAAAAGCATTTATGGAAATGAATATCCAATTGAAAAATTGGAGTGTATTGGCCATGTAATGAAGCGCATGGGAACAAGATTACGCCGATTAAAAGCTCAATTGAAAGGGCAAATCTTGTCAGACGTTAAGTGTTTAAGTGGGAAAAATCGTTTGACTGAACATGAAATTGATAACTTGCAGTCATACTATGGATCAGCTATTCGGAGAAATCACAGCAGTGTTCAGAATATGCGGCAAGCTATCTGGGCCATTTTTCTGCATAAGTTATCAACTGATGAATATCCTCAACATGGTTTTTGTTCCATCGGGGAAGATTCATGGTGTGGATTTAAAAAGGCTAAAGCATCAGGTAAGTCTTACAAACATAAAAACAGTCTTTCCGGTCGCTGTTGTTGAAGCAATGCGTCCTATATTTAGAGATCTTTCCCATCCTGATCTGTTGAAAAAATGTTTGCATGGAAAAACATAAAACCCGAATGAAAGTTTTCATAACGTTGTTTGTGGTCACGTGTTCCCAAAGCAACATTTGTACAGATTGAAACACTTTCACTTAGTGTTTATGATGCTGTTTGTTCCTTTAATGATGGTAATGTATCGAAATTAAAAATGCTTCAAAAATGGGCGTAGAACCAGGGGAATTTTCAGTAAGTGCCATGAAACTTCTCGATAGGGAAAGACTAATGAAAGCAATTTATGCTTTATCTGGACGCTCGAAGAAAATTAGAAAAGATAAAAGAAGAAAAAGAAAGAAAGAAGATAATATTAAGAAAAATAAGGTAAAAACCGGCTACAGTGCAGGGTCTTTTTGACGAGGTAAAAATTTATACAAAAGGTACTGTGTTTTCTAATTAATATATTTTTCAAGTAGTCTGTTCTTTTTTCTTTAAATCTACTGTATGCATGAACTGGAGACTTTTACTATATATTTCATATATATTGTTGTGTGTTCTTATTCTTTATGCAAATTTTTTTAAATATTTCTTTGACATTTTTCACTAATGAACACATGTCGTAACACAGAAAATGACGATTTTTATTAAATTGTGTATTCTTTTTTTCTATAAATCTACCGTATGCAGGAAATGGAAATTTTTACTATATTTTTCATATGTATTGTGTGTTTTTATTCTTTATGTAAACTTTTAAAAATATTTTTCAGACATTTTTCACTAATGAACATATGTCGTGACACAGAAAAAGACAATTTTTAATAAATTGTGTATTCCTTTTTCTATACTTCTACTGTATGCATGAACTGGAAATTTTTACTATATATTTCATATGTATTGTGTATTTATACAAATTTTTAAGCTTTGGTGTTCAATAGTTTTTTAGTAAAAGATTTATAAATATCTAAAAATGCAATGCCTTTTTTCGTTGCACATAGCTTGTTACATATATAAAAATACATAAATTTCATGTTCAAGAAATCTGTTTTTATGTTTTTGTTGTTTTGAATACCATTTACCAAATATTTAAAGAAAATTTTTAATTCTGCTGCTGTAAAACATTGTGTTAACAGGTGAATATATAAAACACTAATGAAACTTTTCGAAATAGTGTATAATCATGTATTACCAAATCCATATTTTCATGTATTGACACATTTTCACATCGTATTTATGAGGCTTTATAGTCAAAATTTGATGAAAGTAATGTATCAGAACTGAAAATTCCTCAAAAAATTGATACAGAATTTGAGTAAAATAATTAAACGCTAAAAATACCTCGATTGCTTAAAAGTGAAAAATGCTATAAATGTATTTTCTGAGAAATCTAAGCATAAGAAAAAACTAAAACGTCTTAAAAGTAATAGAGAATAAGCTAATATTTAATAAAATAGGGCAAATACATGTTGTAATTCATTATTTTTGTGATCAAATGCTTTTTTACACTAAAAATGCAATTTTCTCAAAATGGTTGTTTTCAAACCACGAGTACAGTTTTCTCAGAATCTACAGAATGAGTGCTCATGCAATTTTTACTGCACATAAATAATATGTAATTCTATATACTAAGCTTATTTTTTTGGAGATTTTCCTGAAATATTTTGCTAAAAAGCAGTTATCGTAAAAAATTTGACAGTTTTCAAAAATTTCAAAGTGATACTTTTACGATGAATTTTTTTGTGAAAAAGTAAACAATATATTTTAAATATATTTACCAGTATTTAAATAAAAAAGCCTAATTAATATGCAGACAAGTTTTGAAGTTTATATATTTAACAGTTTCTGAGAAACTTGTACATAAAATGGCTCAATTTAACATTGTCGGTATAAGCCCTACCGACTTCCCTTAAAGAAACGGACGCACCTGTGTCAATTAAAATTTTGTATCTAGAGTTCTGCACACTAGCGTCAACAATTGATGGATCAAATATTTCGTCTCTAGTTTTTATAGGAGAAAGCCGTTTTTCTACCAATTGTGTAATATCTAAAATCGGCTTTCTCCGCGGAAGTTTAAATTATCATTTCTCGTATTACGTCTGAAATCAGCTGCATTTCCTCTGCCACGGGAAGTTCTTTGTGGAACGGTCGCAGAATGCCTGGGGGCTGTGTAATTGTCGCGAAAAGCCGAGTCGTGGAAATGGACGCGTCGTTGGTCGAAAGAATGAGTGTTTGGTTGGCGGAAAACAGAAAATTCGCCCGCGGCATTTCCCCAGGGGAGTTGGGAATTCAATTGGCGTTCTTCCGCTCTTTTTCTTCTACATTCCTTTTGCGTATGTCCCTCTAAGCCACAATAAAAACATTTAAAGACAGTCTCCCTTCTGCGAAAAAGACCCCCACCTCTTTTGCGAGCCGTAACTGAATTGGCCTCTTGTATTCGCTCGACCCTCAAATTTATTTCATCTAACTTGTTCGTCAATGCCGAAATGACCCATGTTTCTGTGTGTAAAGGCGACAAACCAGTTCTCTCGTCATTAGCTATTTGATTGAGTTTTACGTTTTGCTCTTCTATCAGCGCAGCGTTTATTGATTCCTCTAGATTATTGGGGTCTCGTGCCAGAACAAATCTGCGAATATCGTTTCGCAGCCCACTGATGAAACGGGACTGTAAAAGTTAATCGTTCGCGTTTTGTGCCGCTGTGATTTGAGCCGTATTACATGACTGAAATATCTGTGTCCCTAGTTTGTTGATGCGTGCTGCGAATTCTTGAACGCTTTCGGAGGAACACTGAATGCACGATGAAAATAATTGAAGCCGCGTAGACAACGGAACGATCCTCTCAAATCTCGAAATGATAACTCGAGCAATATCATCGTATTCGGTTAAAATACTGCGAGTTGGATCTGATAAAAAAATCCTCAGCTATTCCCGCTAATTTTACTTTAAGAATAGTGACTTTCTCAGCGTTAGACCAATTACCTAAATTTGCAACATCTCTGATTTTTCCCAGGAACCTACGTATTGCCAACGATTCTCTTGCGTCATACTTTGGGATCAATTCAATTAGATTAAATTTTTCAGACGTTGTTTTGCGTCAAAAGGGGGTCGGATTGTCGCGTACGTGGCATGTTTAAACTAAAGTTAAAATAAAATTGCTAACGAGATTAAATTGCAACAGAAACAATTAAATTCAAACTAAAGCAACTTAATTCAAGCACTCGTGCAGGGTAAGAGAAAAATCATAATCTCAGAAAATTAAATAAAGTTTTTAACCAATCCAATTTCGCGTAAATACATATATAAAAAAATTCAACATCGATATAAAAAAACACCAGTACCTGTCACATTGTTAGCACCCTCTTTCAGAAGTTGTTGTTTGAAACATCCCCAAGTATCTAAATAATAAAAAAAATACTGCGAAAAAAAAAATTCACAACTGGAAAAATTGAGTAATAAATACAATCAAAACACAATGGCACATAATAAGAAATTATTACATGTTTCACAGATGAACTAAGATTATCATTGGGTGATCCAACATCTCGTTTAAATTTAAACTAACAAGGAAACAACAGAATTTTTTTTGAAGAAAATTAGATTCACAATACAACATCGTGTCTAGGAAAAGAAAAGGTCACTCCAACAGATGATGCGACGCTATTTTAAACTTATTTAATTTATTAAATCTTTGAACCCAGATTCCTAATTTCACATCACATCATGACAATTAATTAAATTAACTAATTCTAAAATTAAAACACTCATTTCACACTAAATCATACACTGATCGTGTAGTTTTAAAACATTATTAAATTTATTTTAAGCACAAGTATATGGAAATTTACTTCACTACAAGAAGATCAAAAATTAGCTTAGCTTGAGAGAGAGAAAGTGCAAGGGAATGGACATGGTTGATGCCCGGAGTCTCCGGAATATTTTCGTGATTAACTGCTGCTCTGGGATCGGCTCTGTCTCTCTCTGCTGAAATCGGGGTTGCAGGCCGTTTTGGAAGTCCGCCAAATCACACACAAATTCATGCACGGCTTCTCGTAGATTCTTTACCTTGTCCGCTCCTGTGTTTCTCTATTTTGGTCCAGAGACCAGCTCAGAGTTACAGCATTCCAAAATCTATGGGTTTAGTGAAATTTTGGGAAGCGCGGGAAATCCCTTGACGCACCCCACAATTTATGGGTCTAGTGACCCCCAGGCGCGGGAACTTTCCGGCACACCCTTGCCGAAGGAATTTCACTGTATCCGGTGAGGGGGAAACTCAAACGAATTCCAAGAAACTGACATTGGAATTTAGAGATCTGCTGAATTCATTCTGGCTTCCCATCAATATATATATTACAGTGTAAATATCACGTTTATCACAAAATCATGTATTACAATATTTTTCTTGCTCACATTGTCAAACAAAATTTTGATAATAAATATCTAAGTTATGTTTTGAAGTTTTTTTTATTTGAAGTTTAACACATATTACAAAATTCATTAGATATCACTAATGTTAGATTAAAGGCCGGAAATCTCACTGGGATATTTATGTAGAAAAAGATACTAGTGGTGCCATCTCGAAGTAACATACAAAAATTCAAATATTTCACGAAAACTAAAAAGGGACGAATTTAGTTGCAAGGATAAAATCTTTCCTTTCATCACATACTATTTGAAATCGACAAAATGGGCACCTAAACGCAGAACTTTTGACATGAAACGCCTACAGGGAAAGGGTTAAATCTCTTCGATGATTTAAAGAAGCAAAAACTAAGTTACCCTTTGGCAAACACAGCATAGGAAAATCTTTGTATTGCCCAAAGTAAAAAAATCGATTAAAACAAATCACGTATTTTCTAAATGTAATACTCGGTCACAAAAATGGCCACCAAGAACTCTAGGGAGATGTCACAAATAAACAAAAACTTTAAACTTAGAACATATTTTGACAATTCGATCTTAATGGATGCGGAATGTATCTCTGATTAGCATTCAATAAAACTCTACCAACATTGTGGTAGACAAATTCCCCAGGGACCTGAACCTTTTTACATGCTGGCATCATCCTAATGAAAACGATTGCATAACACATCACTGACCATAACGCAATTTATCAGGAAATAAATTTAATTTGGATTCCGGAAAGTCGATATTTAAGGTCATATTGAAGAAGAAATACTGAAATAAAGTCACAACATTCTTAACCAGATCTTTGTAGTTTTCGGCCTTTGCCTACCCTGCGACATTTGTAGACACTTGATGAAACGCATTTTATATGCTTCATTTTATACATCACAGTTTTTAAGACATGGGGTACGTAAGTAAGAGTGTATAAATGTGGCACTACAAATCAACACGAGAACTGTTGAAAAAAGACGTCGTGATTCTGAACTCTGCTCAAGAGACGAAAACAACTACCCAGCGGACAATATCCTACCACACTACGCCAACGATTCAATGAATAAAAAAGTAACTCATTTAAACTAATCTCAAGCAGAACATTGAACTCTTTTTGGTTTCAAATTTCAAAGTTTTATTTCAAAATGTGTTCATTGATAAAAATGGTGGAAAGTATGTACAACTAATTCAGTTGCAGTTAAATAGTGTTTCGAGAATGATTTTTTGTAAAGAATAATTTATAAAAAATTTTTCTTCAAAAAATAATTATTAAGTTTATAGCATAAAACTAAGTGTAAAATATATCGTGTAATAAAAATATCATATTCTCTAAAAAAATAGCTTTGAGAAAAATTACAGAAAGCTTGCAAAACGATTATTATAACCCGGGGTTTCTCAAACTGTGCGGCGCTTTACCCTACGGGGTGTGATAAATATAAGAGGGGGGCGTGAGCTTATTGAAAAATCTAAAACCGAAGATTATTTTAAAAAATTATTCATTTACTGAAAGGAAGCAAAACGAAATACTTTCTGACATAATATAAAGTAAAATTAGCATTTACATTGATATAATACACTTATAAATGTTTCAGTACTGGACAATGTATTTTATAATTAATTTAAAAGTACTAAATTAAAAACAAGTTTGATAATTACCAGTGTCACCATGGGCTTGTCATATATATATATATATATATATATATATATATATATATATATATATATATATACAAAAATTAACAATTATCTTAATAATTTGTACGTCTTATAAATAATTCCGTAACTGCTAAATAAAAGTTGCATGATTATCTCCTCTATGCCTTCATTTTCCACGTAAGCGCGCGTATATGGTGCATTGGGGGAGGGCAGAAAAGAAATAAATAAGGAAATCATTTGATATAAGTGAATTCTTCTTAAACACAAGGTCCTTTTTTTGCATTCCGGAGCCTTTTAATCATTCTATGGATAGCAGTTCACAGAAAAGGTCGTAATTTGGAAAGACGTAAATATACGTCCAGGCATTTAACGTACAGGTTGAGAGAGACATATATACACGCCGGTGGCATTAAAGAGGTTAAGGTACGGGGAGGGGGGTGCGATGAAACTTATGACTGAATATTGGGTCGCAAATATTGAAAGTTTGAGAAACGCTCTGTATATAACCTATTATTAAATGATATTCTAAGCAATAAATGAAGGAAGAAACTCTATCGGAGACAAAATAATCCGCGAATGGATATTTCTGCATAAGACTCAATTAAGTGGACATGGTACGATATACGCAAAGATTTTAATTTAATGATTTTCGTAATTTTTTGGTTGTCTCCTACGTGTATGTTTGATGAGAAACAGATTTTGTGCTGTGAGGTTCATAACAAGTAAACCATTTAATTTCTTAAGGGAAAAACTTGAAACTTATGAAGTGTTTTTTACAGTGCTACTCCTACAAAAATCGGCGTACATATATGAAATTTGACTTATACATGTACGTCAACCTAGGCTTAACTAAAGTTGGTATGGATTTTATGATGGCATTAATTGGTATTCATACAATATACTTCTTTTAATGAATTCTTATTGTGAAAAATCCTTGAAGAATGTATAAATTCTAGATTCAATTATTTTTTTAAAACAATAACTATAGTTTTGCTTGAAAATGGCATATCAACTTTTATTCCAGGTACTATAAGCAGCAAGTGAAAATAAGCTTTAGGCCAGGGGTGGCGAACATTTTTGGATCAACGTGCCTTTTTTTTTTGAAGAAATGTTTAATGAGGTATAGACATGCCATCAAATAATTTTGACTTGTATTTATTGAGGAAATAAAAAACCAAATGCCAAAAACTCAGAACTCTTTATTTACTACAAAGGAATACATTTTACTCTGTATGATTGTAAACCTTTGCTTTATATGTGTAAGTCAAATTAAAGTAACATTAATGTGACTTATGTTGTTGAAGGTTAGATTACAAATAACTTATGTCAGAATTGTAAGACAATTATAAAGAAGTGTGCTCCAAGCCGCCTCACGCACCACATACCGATCACATGCATTTGTTAGTAATACTTCATACGGAACTTAGTGTTTTTGAACAAAAATGCGAATCGTTTTGTTAGCCTAAAAATGCGATCCACGTGCCTAAAATATTCTGTCGCGTGCCGTCAATGGCACGCGTGCCATTGGTTCACCATCCCTGTTCAAAGTATAAGCACAATAGAAAAAAAGGCTTAGTATTTTTTAAATGAAGACAAACTAGTTATTTTTTCTTTCTGAGATCAGTCAGTTTTAAGGTTTGGTTTACCGTAGGGATATCAGTAAAAACAAACGTAAAAATTTTCTCAAGTCTCCCTTTTTTTTTAAATTTAGAGCTCACAATTTTTGTGAGTTGGTAGAAAAGTAAATAAAAAAATAATTTAGGCTAAAAAAATTAGATTTGCTCTTTTGACCTATGTTTGTCAATTGAATGGTACTGTGTCTTCTTAATTTCTTCCTTTTTTTGTATTGTCTACTTAATATCTGATAAAATGCATTTCTTTTTGAAATGACTTCCAAATTGAGTTATATTAATGAAACGTAGTAATATCAGGAAATGATCCCAGTAGCCTATGTCTATAACCACACAGAACGGAACTTAAAAATGAACAGTGTAATAAAAATTACAACAGTCTACTTCTAATTTTTTCCAACTGTTGCGGACCACCCAGTAGCGTAGAGTTTAAAAATGAACAGTGTAATAAAAGGGTTGGCAGACTTTTACATGGTACAGTCTACTTCTAATTTTTTTCAAACTGTTGCGGATCACCCAGTAGCGTAGGAGTAGTGAGCTAAAAAAAGCTCAACATTATTTATATTATAACAATAATAAATACAGAATACGTACTTTTACTTATATATACATACAATAGAAAACAACTTACTCTTTTAAAACGACGTTTTAAGCAAAACGCAGAAAACAAACGTAATAATTATACCAACAAACTTAATATCATTTGATGTTTGTATTATCAAACAATTAAAAATACATTAAAAATAAATAATTTTCATTTAAGGTATCCGAATACGTTCGGAACCGTGATTTTAAAAAAGCACATAAAATGGTCAATTTTCGTGATATTTAGTGTCACTCAGGTTAGAATACATGTATAAAAAATTTTAAGGATATTTTGACAAAAAAATTATTTAAATACAACATTTCGGCAAAGAATTAACTTAGAATAATCCTTTTTCAAAATGATATCCTTTTGTGAAAAATGCTTCTATTATAATAATATTTTGCCTGTATATAGCTCAGATTTCTATACAGAGGCTCAACTAGAATTTTTGTAAAATTCACATTATTTTCAGAGTTACCACCCATTGAATTAATTATCGACGTTTTTTTCTTAAAATCGCTCTCCTCTGTGGTCGTAAAATATGGATGAACCCACTTCTAAGTTATATATTTCAAAAATTCTAGTTGAGCCTCTGTAGAGAAATCTGAGCTATATACAGAAAAAAAAGGTTATTATAATAGAAGCAATTTTCACAAAAGGAGAACGTTTTGAATAAAATATTATTCTAAGTTCATTTTTTGCCTAAATATTGTATTTAAATACTTTTTTTGTCAAAATGTCCTTAAAACAATTTTGTACATGTATTCTAATCTAAGTGATACTAAATATCATGAAACTTATCCATTTATGCTTTTTTGCAAAATCATTGTTCCGAACATAGTCGGATACCTTAAAGTTTGTTCTCATAGTTATAGTCTCAGTAGAACTCTTAGTCTGCATACTGTCCAGCTCAATCTCGGTGTCACCTCAATTTCATCTTTTTTATGTATAGTGTACTTAGTATCAGACTTAATGATTTTTTTTTCAAATGACTTATAAAATGAGCAATATTTATGACACGTAAAAATATAGGGAAATGGTAAACGTAACTTATGTCTATAACCCACACAAAACGGAACTTAAAAATTAACAGTGTAATGCATTGGAAAGAACCTTCGAAACATGTTGATAAATTTGATTTTAGACTTCGTGTATTGATGATAAAGCAGCACAGGTATCTTCCCTTTCAAAACAATGCAAGCTGGAGAACTTTGAAATATCCCGACTTTCCACCCTACCATCCGAACCTCTATACCATGCCTGTCAAACATGCGGGAAGCATATGGCTCACCATTACATACGTTGCTTCGTTCCAAGGCATTTTTTTTAAAAAAATTAAATATCGAGATTATTTATTTTAAAGTAAGCGAATAACTCTTTTGTAAATCTTTGCTGTGTATAATACAAATGCTGGAGCTAATGTTCTTGATGTACTTAATTCTGTAAGACATCTTTCATAAATACATTGATTTATTATATTATATGTGATAGAGTTTGGTGGCTTCCTGTTGTTTTATTTAAACAATTCTTCAAATTCCTAAACGAAATCGTATTTATTTTGGAAACGAAAAATTATGAACCTACTGAATTAAAAGTGGACCATTTATATGGGATTTGGCTTTCACAGTTTATATTACAGGTCACCATATTCAAACTTAATTTTAAGTTTCCAGTTTAAAATCCTGATTCGTCAACGTTATTCTATATTAACACTTTCATTAAAAAATTATTACTATGGCGGAAATAAAAAGAAAGAGTAAATTGGTCTCACACTCTTTGAAAGCTGTAAATATCTACTGATAAAATTACCCAAATTTAAATTTACAGAATATGTTATAACCAAAGTATCCACGTAAAATGATTAATGTGTGAATTTTATTTTACTTAAATCAGAGAATTACCTTTTTATTCGTTTAATTCCGTTTTCTTGTTTAATTCAAAGCACCATAGATTTAGCTTACTCCTAGCATCTTTTCAGAAGGCTCCAACCAAGAAGCGGAGAATTTTATTTGCCAGCCTATTCCATTGGTTATTTTTTCTTGAAGCCATGCCTTCATATAAACATCTAAGTCGGTACCACACAGCCACCTCTCGATTCAGTATAGGAGAGCATTTCAAACCATTGATTTTTAATGGACTAGCCAGACAATAAGTGCAGGTTTAACCTCATTTCAGGTCCTGGGTGCAAAAAATCTACAGGACCCTTTGTCATTTGTGGATCTAAGGAAGGGTTCTCTTGGAACCGGCGAAGTCCAACTTATATGGACCCCTGGGAGCCCACCCCAAGCGTCCAGTGAATAAACCTGTACTGACGAGTATTGCAGTGCTTTGCTAACGTTCCTCAACAATTCTGCAACAAACGCTGAGAAATAAACTAACTATCCCGACAACTTCAGACAACGCAATAAATTACATGTTTCTAAAAGTAGACGGGATTAAAAATATGTCTCTTAAAATAATACTCAGTAACAAAAGCTGTCACTGAGAGGTCAGGACTTGCAGTTTATATATATTTTTGGACAACTAAAACCATGCAAGCTAATTTTAGTTTATTTATTTATTATGTATTCCTGATAATGGTGGTGAATCTATGCATTCCTTAAAGTTTTTGTCATAATACACATATGACGTTATATATGAATATTAATATTTAATTTTTCCTTTTTAGAGAGACGGAAGTAAGATTGTATGAAGTGCGCAATATAAAGCAACAGGACTATTGGTGTCAGACCTTGTAATTTTGACACCCGTTCAAGAAACGAAGACTACTCAAAGCTGGCAATCTCCTTTCAAAACTACGACGTGGCATTAACGAGTCTAGGGAACGTGTAAAAATTTAATTTATTTTAATCCAAACATAGAATTTTTTGGCTTCTAATTTACAAATTTTATTTTAAAATACGTTCGTTGATCAAAGTGATGTATATAATATTTAACTAATTCTGTTGCTGTTAAATCGAGTTTCAGGAGTGATTTTTGTCAGAAATTATTCATGAAGTATTTTCTCAAAAAATAATTATTTAATTTACAGCAAAAAACTTCACATAAAAGATCAATTAATAAAATATTTTTTTCTTCTAAAAATTTATATACAGAGAAAAAATTCTAAGAAACTAGCAAAGCTAATATTAGAAGTAATTAAAAATATGCTAAGTAATAAAACAATGATGAAACTCATAGAGTCACAAGTTAAACCAAAATAACACGTTAATTAATCCAATATTCAATTAATTTCTTCTTTTTTTATGTATAACTTCATAGTATATGATAAATTGCGGTTTTCTCAAATCACTTCCAAATGGAGCAATATTTATCAAACGCAGTAATATTGGTAAATGATGCCAATAATATATATGTCTATAACCACACAGAATGCAACTTAAAAATTATAGCGTAATGCTTTGGTAGAATCTTCAAAATACACTGCTGGTCACAGAAAATGCAACACCAAGAAGGCCCTGGGATATCACAGTGAAATTTATTTTGCATATATCATGTTATACAAAAATCAAACAATAAAAATTACAGCCTCTAGTGACGTATGGATGAGGACAGTGTAGTTAGTGTAGCCGACGTTGTTGGTTATAACTGCAGGCATACACCACAGCATAGTATCAAAGAGGCTGTGAATGCATCCATGGAGTACAGCAGTTCATGCGGTTTCCACATATCGCCAAATTTAATCTGGTGTAAAATTGGGTGGAGTACCGCAGGCCAATCGTCGAGCAAGCATGGGTCACACGTTTTCGGTTGGCGATAAATCGAAAGAACAAGCAGATCAAGGAAGCAAATTCAATATGATGGGTAAAGATGAATTCTTAAACATTGTGTGTTACAGGTTGTCGCTCATTATCTGGTTGGAATATAGCTGATGGAGAGTACTCAATGTATGCGAAAACTACCGGCTCCAAACATCAGAAATGTTGCGCTGGCTGTTTAGTGTACCAGCAATTCGTTCTAGAGGGTCATGGCAGTCAAAGCCAAAAACACCCCAATCCATGATACCACTCTCGGGATCAGTGTGGCAATACATAGTGGAAGAGTTCATCGGCCTCTCACCACGGTGTCTCTAAACTTGAATATGACCATTGTGATGTTGTTGGCAGAAGAAGGATTCGTCAGTAAACACAGTGCCATTCCATTCCGTGGTACATGTCCGAAATTAATCGCACCTTTGGTGACGTTGACTCCTGTAGTTTCCAGTCAACAGTAAACGAAGCAAGAGACACCTTTAGGATATTCCACTATGCTGCAAATAACTTCGTATGGTACGAGTGGACATCGAACGAGGCATAACAATCTGAATCTGCTGTGCTATAGTTCGTGATGGGGCTGTGCTATCCATCACTGCCATACTCACAATCCGCCAGTTATCATGGGCAGTGGTGCAACAAGGTGTTCGTGATCAACCCGTCTGGCATGTATTTTTCTCCTTTTTCCAAAGATGACAGATACGCGTCACAGTTGCTTAGTTTCATCTAAAACACTGACCGATTTTTCTGAAACATGATTCGTAATCCCTATAGGCTGCTATTCTAACTCAATTGAATTTAAAGACTTGGTCAAATGACGCCCGATGTCTTCCACAAGGCATAGGTAAACAGCTTAAGCAAAGAAAATGCGGGATTAAACAACTTTTGGGCTTCAAATCGTCTATAAGTTCTCCTCTTACATGGCGCTTGAGGGGACCGCTACGATCACCCGTAATGTGTATATGTGGTATAATGCGAGTGATTTGCATATTTCATCGCCACAAACGCATGATAAAAATTTCACATAGTTTGTACATTTCCTTCAGGCTGGCAGTGTATATAGATAAACTTGATATTAGACTCTGTTATAATCATAGCCAACTTCCGTTTAATGAACATAAAGCATAACAGATGGGTTCCCTTTCAAGACAACACTAGCCGGAGAAAGTTGAATCTCCCAAGTTTCCAACCTACCATATCCAATCATCTATATTAGCCTGTCTAACATGCGGCCTGCATGTGGCATGCCAGTAGATAAGTTAAAGCCCGCTGAAACTTTTTGAATACTCTTAAATATTAAGCTTATTAATTTTAAAGTAAACAAATAACTGTTCAAAACCATTCATATGTATATTACAATAACTGGAGCTGAAATGTTCGATGTACTTCTGGATGTTTTGAAGAAGCATGTGTTATATACAATTGAAAAAATGGGTTTTCTGGAAACTCATGGTACACTAAACATGAACAGATGAGTTGTTGCAACATCGAAAGAAATATATAAATAGAATGGTAATAATAAATTAAAACATTTTCATTGCAAGATTTTCCAGTAAGAAATATTTTCCGAAGATTTAAGTACCGGGCATGCTTTAAGAATAGTCACCACAATTTTACATTGCAGTCGAGCAAGTAGACTTAACTATTGTCAATTTGCTTTAATTCTGGTAGACATAGGACTTAAATACACTGTGTACTACATTATATGTGATAGGTCGATGACTTCTTATCATTTTAGTAAAATGATTTTTCAAATTGTTAAGTGAAATCGAAGATAGAGATTGATGTTTGAATCGCGAGGTTCGAATTCGATTTTTGGAGTAGATTGATAAAAAAGTGCTAGAACTCTTTAAAATAAAAGATTGAGGTTTATGTAATGAAAATTTTAGTACAGCATAGTGCTCTGTTAGAGCACATTGATTAGGTCGAAGACCTATTTGCTTAAACTACGATATTTTATTTGAATTATTGATACTATGGAAATGAACCCGAAATTGAACTTGGACATCCAACTGGCTACTGGAACTGGACCTCTTTATGGGCAACTGCCTGAAGGAAACGAGATGGAGCAATCCTTACCTCCCTCTGATAGCAGCACCCGACACGGAACTCCACAGCTCACCAACTGTGAACGCATGAAAGCGGTAACATACGACTTAAGACAAAGAGCTGTCCTCATCGAATTACAAGACACGACTATCAGCACCCTTCGCATCCAAGGATTAAATGATGACGCCGTCATGACCACCCTACTGAAAAGATTAACGGATTTAGAAGTCAAGCATCAAAGAGCGGTAAGTGAGATTTCCTCTATACCTGGCTGTGATAACCCTGATTGTAACGTACATAATATCCCTAATTGCTCTCCCAACAAAACTATACAGGAAATATATACGCTCTCCAATTGTTCTCCCAGTAAATCTGTTCAGGAATATCCACCACTTTCCAAAACAACTGCTGTTAAAAGCAAAGAAAAGAAAGACGGATTTTCATCTCCCCCTACTCGTAAATTATCCAAAAATAAGAGAACTAATTCAAACCCGGATTTAAACTTTAAAATAAATTTGAGCAATAAATTCAACGGATTAGAAAATTTGGAACTTACAATAGAGCCCGTAGCGGAAACCTCGACCGACAAAACTGCGATAAACTTGCCTAGTATTAAAAACTTAACCGGAAACAATAAATCAACTCAGGACGATGCCTCCACCAAAAAATTAGCTCCCCCAGTAATGTTAATGATCACACTGAATTTCGGAGACCAAAAGAAAACGTTAACATACCACATGCCCCAATTAAGAAGCAAGATGACGGGTGAATATTTTAAACTGTATTGCGACACTTTTGATCAATACCACGAGCTCAATAGAATTCTGGAGGAATTACTAAAATATGTATTTTATTCTATAACCCCAAAATCAGAACGCCCTCTAAAAGTAGTGATAAAAGTTCTCCCTAAGGACTCAAAAACTCTATACATACATAATGACTTACTTTTTTCTGGGATTCACCGTTGATAGGGTCTCAAAGTTCACTGGACGAATCACAAATCAACTCCTCCCTGTATTCATGGTAACTTTACCTAGAAATATAAATAATGCTAATTTCTTTAAAGTCAATAAACTCTCTTATCTTACTGTAACTTTTGAGGGCTACGATAGCAAAGGGGTAACTCAATGCTGTCAATGCCAAAAATTCAATCATACGGCAAGCAATTGCCACATTAAACCTAAATGCTTAAAATGTGGAGAGGCCCATCAAACGGCCGACTGCCAGATTAAGAAAGTCGATGCGATGTACTGAGTCAGCTGCAAAGCTTACGGCCATATGACCATTTACTCAAAATGTCCTTTATATCCTAAGCCCCGCAAAGGCGCAGTAGTATAAAACCAAATTATTCTCATATAATTAACAGTCTTGTCCGCCCGAACACATCTTTCGCTCAAGCGGCCCAACAAACCCAGGCAACAGTTAAACCCTCCGCTCCACTAAAGATGACGCCACATGTCGGTGAGGTTTCCATTGCGAATCAAACACAAACTCAGGCTATATCTGAATGCAAATTCCTCCCCAACCTCAACCGATAAATACAAATAATGATTGTATGAGCCTAATAACTCAAACTCTAAATCAAACAAATCAAGCTCTCTCGGTGCTAGTTCAACAAATAGGCACCATAAACTTGACACAAAATAACCCGAAACCAACCTACCCCCCAAAAAGAATAAAGAAGGAAATGTACACCTTAGTAGAGGCTTTTTTAGATGATGAAGATGAATAGACACCAAATGAATGGCCTGAGTTTGTGTTCGTGGAACGCAAATGGTTTGTTAAGTAAAATCTCAGAATTTAGACTATTTGTAGAGAAGTACGATCCTGATATCGTACTTATTCAAGAAACACGTTTAAGACCCACCCTCAACATAAACATTAATGATTACACTTGTTACAGGAATGACTAGATCACGAACGGTCCCGCTCGCGGTGGCACTCTTATATTTATTAAAAGTTCAATTCCTCACTTTAACTCCCCCACCCCCACCCTTCATCATGTCGAATCTAGCACCGTAACCCTTACACCCCGAATACTAACCATATCTCAATTACCAGCATTTATGTTCCCCCAGATCTGATAATCTCTTATTCACCTTGGATCTAAAAACTATCCTGCAGATCAACAGCAATTGTGTGATATTTGGCGATTTCAATGCTACACAATACGTGGAATTGCTCAAATAACTTTACTAGAGGTATTCAACTCAAAAATTTTGCAGATACTACAAATCTCGAAATATCCTTTCCTAACACCCCTACCAGATATGGATATAACTCTTCCAATACATTAGATTTCACCCTTATCAGTAATTTTAACTTTCCCTACAATATCGAATCCATATATGAACTCTCCTCTGATCATAACCCTGTTATGCTCAGTTTTACCTTAACTTTCCCTATTCACAAACATAACCCTAGAGCAATTACCACCTGTTAGTCTGCCTTTAGTATTAATCTTAAAAACCAAATTCATCTATCTGACTTCTCTAAAATAACTAGCCCTCAGTCTCTCGAAGAAAAACTAACAAAGTTCACTGATGCGGTTAGCTCCACCCATAACTCAGCGTCTAAACCAATCACGAACAAACGACACAGTTACACTCCACAGCCCATCAAAGATCTAATAGCTAGGAAAAACCGAGCCAGAAAGTTTTTCTAACGCACGTTAAACCCTTTACACAAAACTGATGCCAACAGGCTTCAGGGTGCAATTAAAAAAGAATTAAGATTGCACTCTCAAAACACTTGGTCAGCCAAACTCGCATCACTAGAAACCCAAGATAACAGTCCCTGGCACATGCAAAAACACTTCCGTAAGAAACGCTCAAACATTCCAAATCTAACTAGCTCTTCTGGCATCGCTAGCAACGATGAACAGAATGCAAATTTAATTGCAAAACACTTTCGTTGACAATTACACGGAAAATAAAAGACCAAAGAACTACACTAACAGCACCGACTCTGACGTCACTCTAATACTCTAACGAATTTCTTCTCCACCCTACCCCGCACACCCATCCCCCAACCCGGACAAAATCTGTGAATACGTTAAAAATTAAAGAACTCGAAGGCTCCAGGTTTCGATAACATTACTAACAAAATGATTAAAAATTTCCCACTTAAAGTAATACTAATTTTCACCTACATTATTAATAAAATTCTACTGATACGACATTTTCTAAGTGATTGGAAAATGGTGATCGTTTTTCCAATCCACAAGCCTGGGAAAAATAAAAATTATCCAGATTCCTACAGACCTATATCATTATAATCGTCACTAAGCAAAATTGCTGAGTACGTAATCTTGAATAGGATTCATTCTCATATCTACAACTCTAATTTTCATAATCCTAATCAATTTGGTTTTACCAAACAACTCTCTACCTATCATCCGTCAGTCCGATTCATAGAAAAAATTTCCTCGTGTTTCCAGAGGGGCAGGACCATTGGGACTGTCTTTCTAGATATCCAAAAGGCATTTGACCGGTTCTGGATTAACGGACTCATTTACAAACTTATAACTAACAACTTCCCTCCTGCTATCATTCATATATTAAACTCTTATCTAACTAACAGGAATTACAGAGTCAGAGTCAACGACACTCTTTCAATTACACATCACGTTTACATTGGAGTATAGCTCAGAGTTCCTTATTGGGCCCTGTGTTGTTCAATATTTATGTCAATGACATTCCGTCACACCCGCGCACAATGATTAATCTTTACGCAGATGACACCACGATTACTGCCACCTACAAAAACACAAAATCTGTTAAAATAGCTCTAAACAAACACCTTGCCCTACTAGAAAACTACTTCAATAAATGGAAAATAAAGATTAACGTGAATAAAACCGTAGCAGTTTTATTCACAAAAAGTCGCAAAAAAATCACACCACCCACTCTATATTCCACACCACTACGTTGGTCTCAAACCACTAAGTACCTTGGTGTTTGATAAAACGCTCACTTGGAAACACCACATTCTACACGCGCGAGATAAATTCCGGATTGCGTTAAGACAAATTTACCCCTAATTAACCGGAATTCCGATATGTATCTTTGCAACAAGTTACTTCTCTACACGGCCGTTTTGAGACCAATTCTGAGTTACGCTTGTCCTGTGTGGGGCTATGCAGCGAAAACGAAGATCAAAATTTTAGAAATATCACAAAACTCAATAATTTGATGCATTGTACGAGCCTGCATGTTTAATTCGAACGCTAATATTGATAGATCAACCAAAATTCCCCCTTTAAAAATACATCCAGACCCTCGCCAAAAAATTCTTTGATAATCTCCCCAACATTAATAATTCCACTATCGCAAATCTTGAAAATTACACCCCCCTGGATCGACATAAGAGGCCTAGGAGAATTCTCCTAGACTCTTATAATCCACCCTAGTTATATTTCTTTTTTCATTTACCGTTTCGGTGAATGAACCCAATTGCTAAAATTTCCTTTTCAAAATTATTTTTATTCAACTCTAACTTAAATTTGCTGCACCCAAACAGGCAAGCTCCAAAAACTTTACCTCAGTAAATTCTTAACCCAACCCCTGCACAGCCAGTTAAGAGGTTTCTCACTTGCTAGTATCATCCAATAGAAGTGCTTCCTCTCTACTTACAGAACTGCGATCCTCAGTCTACCCGACAGAACAACAATCTTCAGGGCTGACAGCTTCTGCTCCCACCAAGTGATGACGTCACATAGATGACACGAGACCAACATCAGACGCCGACATCGCAAATCTTCCCTGCCACTAGAAAACGCATTGTTCCCTGAGAGTCGATGCAGACAGATCAGGCTCCGACTTAAATCATCAGGACTGACAACTGAAGCGCAGGACTCCCAAAGATGATCTTGCATCAATTAGACTCAATATGAACAATATTAGACATAATTGAACAATATTTGATGTAATAGACTCTATTTTTCAGGGACTTTCTCATCCACTTTTCCACATTAAGGCCTCTATACTTTTTCGATATGGGTCGAAGGGTTTTATAAAACCCAG
>BMAU01004254.1:0-140080 GCA_019973935.1 Trichonephila clavipes
ACGGATCACAAATTTCTATGTAGCATAACATTAAGCGAGACATGAGGCCTAGTATGATAAAAATATAGTTGCCACACTGTTCAGACATTAGAATAAAGAATATTTATTGTTCTGGAAAGTACAAAAGCTGTGACACATCTGAAAGAAAAAAAAATGTCCATTTGATCTGCGTACGGAGAAATGGAACAATGCATCTAAAAGTCAGCAGGCACCTTAAAGAAAGGTAACAGTACGGGATATGTCCACCGTGGAGTGTGATGCAACATTCCACACGTCGTACCATACTTTGCACAACATTATCCAGCAGCTGTTGAGGTAATTTATCCCATTCCTCTGTGAGTGCACGGATGAGGGTGTTCTTGTTTGTCGGAGGATAGTTTCGACCAGCAACTTGCCTCCCCAAAGCATCCCACACATTTTCAATGGGGTTTAGATCTGGAGAACGCGCTGGCCATACGAGACGTTGAATACCCTCGCTGTCTAGACAATCCTGAACAGCGAGTGTTCGATGACATGTTGCGTTGTCGTCCATAAAAACAAATTTATCACCGACAGCACCACGGAAAAGACGAACATGAGGAAGTAGAACTTCATCAATGTATCGTTGACCCGTCATAGTCCCATTCGCAACCACATGTAGGCGCGTGCGGCCATTGATCATGATGCCGACCCACACCATGATACTGCATGTCGGATATCGGTCCTTTTCCTGGATATTTTCTGGACGATAAGCAGTACCACTCTCGCGCCAGATCAGTTGACGTCTACAATCCGATGACAGACTGAACCTACTCTCATCTGAGAATAGTACGCATGCCCAGTCCTGTTCAGTCCAATTGTGATGCTCACGACACCATTGCAAACGGGCCGTACGGTGCTGTCTGGTCAATGGAACACACACAACAGGTCTGCGTGCGTATAGTCCTCCTCCCCTCAAACGTCTGGCAACAGTTTTTCGGGAGATCTGCTTTCCTGAGGCAGAAAGAAACTGATTTGCCACCTGCTGAGCTTTGGAGCGCCTGTTCCTTTTTGCTGATAGGACGATATATCTGTCTTCTGCAGGCGTCGTACTTCTAACACGACCTCCCCCGTGCCGTCTACTACACATTCCAGTAGTTTTAAATGACTTCCACAGCCGTGAAACAACGCTGTGAGCGATGTCGAACACCCTGGCAACATCTGTTATTTTTCGCCCTTCTCTTCGATCTTTCCAATAATTCGGCCACGCATAAAATCATCTATGTGATGTCGGGAAGACATGCCAAAAATTTTAAGTTCGTCTATTAAATCTTTCCTGTAAAACTTTGACTTGAAACAACAACTGTCCACACGCGTCAAAACCTTTAAAGCTCTTATGAACGCTATCACGTGATGAACAGACGTGGAAAAAAAATTTGCATACTCATAATTCTTACTAATATCCCGCACTTATTCTAATTTTCCACATTTTGCTTCCTTTCATTTTGTGGTTGCTATGGATGATAGTGTTATCCGTCCTTAGCAATTGTCCAGCAGTGTATATGTGTGTGTGTGTGGGAGTCCGAATAAATCTTTGAATAAAAATCAGACTCTTCAGAAGGCGGGATTTTAGATTGGCGAGGTGGCTTGTCTAGGGGTAAGTATTTAAGGGTGAGTGATGAATTAAATGAATCTAAGTCATTTAAACACAAATACTTCGTTTAAGTAAAAAAGAGAATTTATTTAAAGTTAAAGGAAAATATTTACAAAAAAAGATCATTACAAAGAGAAAGACATGCAGGAATTAAGTTAATTAAAAGTTGAGTAATACCTTTAGAAGACGGGGAAATAAACCTTTCTCATTCTTGGATGTTAGGACTGGTGGTGCCGCGCTGGGCGCGGAAATGCGGTAAAGACGCGACGTGTTGAACTAGCAGTGGTTAGTTGGCCTCTGCCGAAAAATTATTCAAGCCGGAGCTACGAAAACTCACTAGATGGCGCTGCTTCGGAATGCAGTAATAAATAAAATTGAGATTTATGGTCCTCTGAAAAGGATATGACTCAACCTTTTAACAAATGTTTCAAAGGGAAAATACTACAGAATCACCCTCTCCTGACAAAGCTTGTCTCTCAGCTCTTACAAAATGTTGAGAGCTAAAGTACTTTAAATACAAACTATTTTTAGTTACAACTATAAATTTGATGATTATTGGAATATGGATGCAATAAAGACAAATAATACTATTCTTAAAGATAATAAAATAAAATATTACAGATGAAAAGATGTATATCTAATATTCACAATTCCGGACCTAAAATAAAGCATATAAAACAAAATATTCTATGTTGTGATCTACAATTAACTAAACCATAAAAAAATCCTTCGCATCAATAGAAAGATAATGAATAATAGGAAAATATAATAAATATTACAAGTGAATATAAAATGATTTATGGAAACGAGTGTTACCATAGAACATCTATTAATTTCTCAAGAGGGATATGAGAAAATTAAAAATAATAACAAAAAAAAAAAATTCAATTAAGCATAAAAATGTTTCATCAAATCAGCTGAGGTGGTGGTTGAGTTCGGTCCATCGTGCTGACCAACCTTTTCCACTTCATACCTATCCTTGGAATTAACTTTTGTTACTTTGTAAGGGCCTAAGAACTTTGGTCTTAGTTTCAGTCCAGCTCCAAATTGGGTTCTTTGGATGGCTACTAAATCACCTTCTTTGTATAACGAAGCTTTCTTTCTTCTTCTGTTATACGTCTTTCTATTTTCAGACTGCAGGGTTTCGATGTTCTTTTTTGCATCGTTTCTTAAAAATTCGCGTTGTTCTAGTAATTCTTTCGCCATTTCTTCTAGAAGTAAGTCTTTGATTAGGATGTCTTCCTTGTTACGCATTTTGATTCCCACTAATAGTTCGAATGGTGTCCATTTCGTACTGCGACTTATAGTACTACACTGGCCTCAAAAAGTTAAGGTACAACCGGGTTTTTGTGTCTAATTAGCAAATGAATGAATGTAGAAACAAAAAATTTGGAGGATGTGTGCATTAAAAGTTTTTTATTGAATGCGTCATAGAAATTTGTATAAGTGTATTGCAAAAACGATTTATAACAAAAAAGCAATCTCTGCGGAAAAGTCCATTCTTGGTGAAAACAGCACATCACAGTGTTATGTGGTAAAATGGCATAAAAACAATACAAAAATGGGTTCTAATAAGGAATGTGTCCACCCCTAACTTGAATGCATTGACGGCATCGATTTCCCATGCTGTTTACTAAGCTGTCGGACACCGGAATAGGAAGCGAAGACCAGACACAGAGTAAGCCTTGTTTCAGCTCATGTAACGACCTTGGAGGAGGATTTAAAGCAGCAACCTCTCTGCCAAGATAGTCCCAAAGATGTTCTATCGGATTCAGGTCTGGAGATCGAGCTGGCCATTCCATTCGTTCCAAACCGTGATCCTCCAGATACTCCTCAACAATCCGAGCTCGGTGAGGTCGTGCATTATCATCCATCAGAATGAAGTCGTTACCAATAGCAGCAGCATATGGGCGGACATATGGATCAAGGATCTCATCCCGATATCTAAGACCAGTTACGGTTCCTCCATGGAACACATGCAGGTCAGTGTGGCCACCGAGCGAGATCCCTGCCCAAACCAGGATTCCACCACCTCTATAACTGTGTCTTTCAACAGTGTTGGATTGATGGTATCTAGTGCGCTGTTCCCTCCAGATCAGTAGACGCCCTGAATCACTCTCCATTGTAAATCTGGACTCATCTGTGAACAGCACAGAAGCCCATTGTTGCTGCGTCCAAGAAACATGTTCTCTTGCCCAGCATAAGCGGTTCCTTCGCTGTCGTCCGTTGAGGGGAACGCACACAACTGGTCTTCTTGCATACAGACCTGCATTGTGAAGACGATTTCGCACCGTAGTAGCGAAGATTCTTCTTCCTGATGCTTGAAAGTGGTCTGCAACGAGCTGCGGCACAGTAGTGGTTCTTCTCCTTCGTGCCGAAAGAGCTAGAAAACGGTCTTCTGCAGGTGTTGTAGCTCGTGGTCGGCCTGGAACAGGTCTTCTGGACACAGAATTTTCGGATTGGTATTGATCCCAAAGTCGCTGAACAACACTACGAGACACATTGAGACGTCTAGCAGCACTAGCCTGCGACAATCACATTTCCATCCATCCAACTGCCCGCCACCTTAACGAATTGGGTAAACGACGTCTCTGAGACATTTTCTAAACTCTATTGACTATTGTCACCGAAACTGCCAACAACTGTTGAAAATCAACACAACTTACACGCAAAAAGTACGAAAGCTTGATATTTGCATATTTTTCTCTCACTCATAATTATACGTTCTTTTCTATAAAATAACAGTGGTAGCAATCGTTTTTGCATTAATGTTTTTAAGGTTCGTTATTATCATTCATGTAAACTATGCATTTTATTGTTACTGCCATTTTTTTATGGTCAGCTTCGAAAAACATGTTGTACCTTAACTTTTTGAGGCCAGTGTATTTAGTATTCTCTGTAATCTGTCGACGTATTTGTACCATTTCGTTGAATCGTCTAATGATAGTTTGATGAGAACTGGAATCAAAGTTCGATGAATTCGTTCAACTTGTCCGTTTCCTCGAGGAACACCTGTCGCTATTTGTAGATGTTGAATGTTCTCTTCATCACAGTAGTCGTTGAATAATTTTGAAGTGAACGCTGAACCTCTATCAGAGATAATTCTGATGGGATTACCAAAGGTCTTCTGCTGTTGTTTTAGTTTTTCGAGGGCACTTTCAGCAGACACAGTTTTGACGGGATATAGCCAAGTAAATTTGGTAAATGCGTCTACTACAGTGAAAATGTGTTGGTAACTTTTGTTTGTGGAGGGTAAAGGACCAATGAAGTCAACATGGTACGTACTTAAAGGAATGCTTTCCTTAGAAATAGGATTCAAAAACCCTTCCTTTTTGCCAGTTTTCTTATTAGCTAAGATACATGGAACACAATTAACTATTACTTTTTAACGACGTTGGTTAAATTTGGGATAAAAAATTCCTGTTTCACAATTTCTTCTGTTTTTCCTACTGAGAAATGACCATTTTCGTGAATCAATTTAATTAGTTCAGCTTGCATTGCTTTAGGTGTTACAATTAATTCTCGACCATTTAAGTACTTGTAGAGTATACCATTTCGCTCAAAAAATTCTTCTGATTCTTGCTTCTCTAGAAGTGATTTCAATGTTTGGATGTTGTCATCTTCCTCTTGTGCGTTTTTAAGCTTTGAAGTTAATGTATCATTGCATACCATCATTACGGGATATCGGCTAAGAGCATCAATGTGCTTCATACGACTTCCAGCTCTGTGCTCTATTTCATAATCGAATTCTTCTAATTGAAGCGCCCATCTGGCTATGCGAGTAATTAGCTCCTTTTTTTGCATAGTCTTCTGAAATGCTGAACAGTCAGTTACTATTTTAAAGTGTTGTCCTAAAAGATAAACACGAAACTTCTTTAATGCGTTGATAATTGCTAGTACCTCTAATTCGTAGCTGTCATACTTTTCTTCTGCTGTATTTGTCTTTTTCGACATGTAGTAAACGGGATGTAACTTTCCATCTTCTGCTTCTTGTAACAAAATTGCGCCGTACCCTTGTTTACAGGCGTCTGTATGCAGTTCTGTTTTTCTTCCATACTTGTAAAGGTTCAAGATTGGGCCTTCAGACATGATTTTCTTCAATTTTTCAAATGCTTCTTTTTGTTGAATCCCGAAAACAAAGAGGTTTTCTTTTCTTGTTAAATCGCTAAGTGGTTTAGCTATCTTTGAATAATCCTTGATGTACTTGCGGAAATATCCAGTTAAACCAAGAAAACTTTGTACTTGTTTTATTGTTGTTGGTTCTGGAAATTTTCGGACAGCTAGTGTCTTCGTGGGAGATGGTTTAATAGTTCCGCTTTCTACAATGTGACCTAGAAATTCAATTTTTTTTTTAAGAATTGGCAGTTCTTGAACTTAATTTCTAATCCGTATTTCTTTGCGACTTCAAAAATAATTTTAAGTTTTTCGAGACCTTCCTGTTCGTTTTTCGCTGGAATGACGAGATCATCTAAATAACTGATTACAATTCCTTTCCGAGTAAGATCTCTAAATATACTTGATACGTAGCATTGGAAAACTCCTGGACTTGTGCTTAGTCTGAAAGGAACTTTGTTGAATTCAAATTGTCCATCTGGGACGACAAAGGATGTATAATTTCTGCAATCTTCGTCAACATCGACGTGGAAGAAACCATTGCGTAAATCTAATGTAGAATATACCTTTGCTTCTTGCAAAGTGTCTAAAACATCTTCGATGATAGGTAACGGAAATTTATCTTTCACAAGCTTCTGATTCAATTTTCTGTAGTCAATGCACATTCTCGAAGATCCATCTTTCTTTTTTACCATTACAATTGGACTTGCATATTCCGCAGAACTCGGACGTATAATGCCTTCGTTGAGCCATTCTTCTATCTGTTTGTTTACTTCTTGTCTTTCTGTGAAAGCTAGTCGACGAGGGTGTTGACAGACTGGTTCTTCGTCTTTTAAAATAATTCTCATTGTGACGTCAGTGGATGCTGTTTTTTCTGGCTTGTAGTCTTGAATCAACTTTTCAAGTTCCTTCTTGATTTGACGATTTTCAACATGACGTAGGTCTAGTTCTTCTTGAAGATTTTCAGCAGATATTTGCATAAGCTGTGCATGATTCTCATATTTGTTGTATTTAACTCCTTCTTTTAGTAAAACTTATCGATGCTTGTTCCAAAAGATCTGATCCAATAACTGCTTCAAATTTTAATTTATCAGTCGGTACAACATGCCAAGTTAACGAGTAATTTTCATCATCTATTTTGAACTCATGTTCAAAGGAACCGATAGTTGTCACTTGTGCTTCACCAATACCTGTGAGAAGCATCTTGTTCTTCGATAATTTCGTTGGATCCATTATTCTTCTGCTTGTGTTTTCTCGAAGCAAACTTACGGTACTACCACTGTCTATCAGCGCCGTGGTTTTCACCTTTCCAAAAAATATCTCTTTAGTACGTAAACCTTCCTTAACGATGAGTGTGCAAGTTTCTTTTGGAGGTTCTTTGAATTTCTTCGATTTTGAATAGTTCGTCTGAGCATGCTTGGAAGAATTGTGATTTGAGTGTTTCTTGTAATTTTTGTTGTAATACCCTTTCTGCGCGCTGTCTTGATATCTTTGAACAGATTCGTACTTGGTGACAGGGGCTTCGTAATGTTTGTTGTAATTCGTTAACGCTGGAAACTTGTTATCTTTCCTGTTATACTCGAATTTTCCTGGTGCTTCATACCTGCGATTCTTTTCTGTGAATCTGAATTCTTGTTTCTTCACAAATGGACTGCTAGATTTTTGTTTCAGAGTCCTTTTAAAGTCTTCGAATTCTTCTAGTTTTTCTGCTAATTGAACAGGGGAGTTCATATTTGCCCATTCATCAAGGTAATATTCTTTAAATTCAAAAGGAGTTTTTCGTTTGAGTTGATCTGTTAAGATTAGATCTGATAACTTGTTGAAAGTATCTATCTTCAATCCAGCTATCCATCCGTTGAAGTAAGTGTTTAACTCATGGTAAAAATCAATCCATGTTCTTTCAGATGCTTTTGGTGAGTGACAAATAGTTGTCGAAACTTTTCTGGAGTTAGTTTAAAGCGTTTCAGCAGTAAATCTTTAACGTGTTCGTAAGAGTTAGCTTTATCGTCAGGCTCTCTCGCTATGATGTGAGATACTTCCGTCGGTAACAAGCCTAACAGATGAGAAACCCAGTTTTCTTGATCAATATTCAATCTCTGCGCTTGACGTTCAAATAATTTTAGATAAAGACTGATGTCTTCTTTCAAATCAAAACGATGTATAAACTTTGAAATTTCTTTGACGAAAAATTTAGTATCACTTTCTTTGGATGTATCAGCGCCTAACTTGGATTGTGTTTGGATTCTTAACTTTTCCAACTCAAATTCATATTTGCGTTTTTGCTCATCTAACCTCAATTGTTCGAAGCGTAATTTTTCTTCTCGTTCTTCAATGCGTAATTTTTCTTTTTGCTCTTCAATGCGTAATTTTTCTTTTTGCTCTTCAATGCGTAAATATTCTTCTCTGGCTTTGCGATCCTCAACAATCGTTGAATGTATGTTTTTGGTCAGTTCTTCGTCATAATTTTCACTACCAATAATTAGATCTTTGAGTGTGGCGATGGTCATCGATTTATCGAATTTTAAATTTAATTCCGTGGCTAAGACAAATAAATCTTCGCGTCGACCTTTGCCAAGATACGCCATTTTTTTTAAAAATTTAAATTTAAGTTTAGATAG
This sequence comes from Trichonephila clavipes, assembly GCA_019973935.1. Lineage (NCBI taxonomy): Eukaryota > Metazoa > Arthropoda > Arachnida > Araneae > Nephilidae > Trichonephila > Trichonephila clavipes. Next base: position 8,344 of record BMAU01004254.1, read on the forward strand.
TAACCAAAGGAATAAACAAAATTGTTACGCGTTCAAACAAAAACAATGATGTTGCTATTGGCAATTCTCGTTTGCATTTACAAAAATTCTCAAGTTAAAATGATATTGCATCAAAATACCCTAAATATACATTGAAATATTCAAATTCTATTCATTTAAAAATATTTTAAACCAGTAACGTGTAAAGACAACAGTGCGAGCTAAAATACGTAATGCTTAATTTAAAATAGTCAAATTATTAATTTCAACTAAAAACAAAACCTTTTTTTTTTTTAAACCATTTGATATATCAGTTATCTCATTTCGTTATAACAAATGCAAAAAGAATTTGAAAGAAAAAATAAATTAATATAAATCTTGTTTAGAAACAGTGATTAAATTTATTGTGATATGAAGATTTAATCATTTAAAGTTCTTTGCTGAAAAAAAGCAAACAATTAGAAGTTAGTTACTTAAGAAAAATCACATATATATTTTTTATTACATCAATAAAAATAAAATCTTTTTAGGATCTCATCAGCAAATTTTAAGGATAAACACATGTTTCAGCATAATAATTCTGTCAAAAATGAACTCCAAATACTTATATATTGAATGATATTATGCATCATTTAAAATAAGATTATACATGATCTTTCATCAATTCTAAAAAACATAGCATATTTCTTTCAAAATATATTTCTGGAATACTCGTAAAAATAATTAATTACTAAACAGCTGCAAGAGAAATGTTAAACTATATGAGTCATTGAAATTACGATTGCAACCAACTAGAAATGTTTAGGAATTAAGACATTAATCTCTTAGTTCATGGTCGATGACGTAACCCAAAAAATGAAAGCTTTTCGCACATACATGAAATGCAATTCCTTATTAAATGAGATACAAATATAAAACTTGAATATTACGTACGACTGTCTTAATATTTTAAAAGATATACTTGTAGAAAATTTTAATTGATACGATTTCTATACACATAGAAAAATAGTATTTCAGAAAACACACATCATATTTAAAAATATAAATTACTTCATGAAATCGACTACAACAATTTTTTCATAATCAAATTAACGGTGACTCACGTATTCTTTTAGATTTTTTTCCTTTTGAAGAACAATATAAAAAGTACCTGATACAGATGACGACGTGTGATTAATTACTTGAAAACAAACTTCAAAGGCTCCTGGATGTGTTCACTGGACTTGTGAAACTCTTGTAGTTGTACACGGCAGAAAATAACGTGGTTGATGACTTCGGGAGTCGTTTTGTTTCATGCACCTAAATGTTAGTATGTTATGAGAGGCAATCCGCATTTTCGATTCAGTCCGCTTGTAAATTAGGCTTGCAGCCAAAAATGGAGGGTTTTTTTTTAAAGAAGAAGAGAGTTAGAAGGTTATCAACTTATTATTTAGAGAAGATTTTCGAAATCAAATCCCAGGCGATCCCCCAATTATTTCTGTGGGAGTCCGAATAAATCTTCGAATAAAAATCAGACTCTTCAGAAGGCGGGATTTTAGATTGGCGAGGTGGCTTGTCTAGGGGTAAGTATTTAAGGGTGAGTGATGAATTAAATGAATCTAAGTCATTTAAACACAAATACTTCGTTTAAGTAAAAAAGAGAATTTATTTAAAGTTAAAGGAAAATATTTACAAAAAAAAGATAATTACAAAGAGAAAGACATGCAGGAATTAAGTTAATTAAAAGTTGAGTTATACCTTTAGAAGACGGGGAAATAAACCTTTCTCATTCTTGGATGTTAGGACTGGTGGTGCCGCGCTGGGCGCGGAAATGCGGTAAAGACGCGACGTGTTGAACTAGCAGTGGTTAGTTGGCCTCTGCCGAAAAATTATTCAAGCCGGAGCTACGAAAACTCACTAGATGGCGCTGCTTCGGAATGCAGTAATAAATAAAATTGAGATTTATGGTCCTCTGAAAAGGATATGACTCAACCTTTTAACAAGTGTTTCAAAGGGAAAATCCTACATATATATAGAAATATTGAATTACAGGTGGACCTGTATATCATGAACTACTATCTTACGAACTTTTACCTGGAACTAGTTTATAAAGTATATATTATTGAGAAAGATGAATTGCTGTACAGAATTTTCTACTTTAAGAACTTTTTTAGGATTTGGCGACTTTTTTAGATAAAAGTCCGACTATATATTAAAATTTTTAAAAGTAGTAATTATAAAATATTGAAAATTAAAATGGCTTTTTATTTTTAAATATATATGTAATCAAAATTTGTATAGAGTTAAAAATTTTGGAATTTGAACAAGATTAAATAATTAAGAACCATTTATGTATAATTAAGAAATATTTTATAGTTTTTGAATTGGATTTAGTTTTTAGTCTACATATATGTAATATTGATAATTATCATTTCTTTTTTTTCAAAAAGGATAAAAAAGAACATTTGATGATGACAATTATTCTCACTTTTTAGAAAGAAACTCATTTTTAGGGAAAACTAATGTAATACAACTAAAAATTTACCCGTATTGTCTTATTATGTACTGTAATGTGTACAAGTTGTCTTTTTTGAAGAATTTCCTTTTGTATGATTTATTTGTCAAGATAGGAAATATTCTCATACGTTGGCAATTGAAATATTTTATTAATTTTTAAAAGTACAATAATATACTTCTACTCTATAAAAAGCTATTGCTATCAAAATGTGTGTTCATATTTGAATATATTTTTTTATTAATTAAAAAATTCACACAAACATTTTCATAAACAAATATTTTTTCCTCATCACCAGAAATGTTTGCTTGATACATAATTAAAAATGCTGCTAAACTTTGTAAGGAAACAGAAAACACAAAGCATCTAATAAAACAATTTATCCTCTAACCATTATTGCATTAAAATTTTGTTAAAGAAAACGTACGATTACTTTTCCCATTCATTTTATCATACATAAAAGTAAAATTCAAAAAAAAATGGACTGATTATTCCAAATGGTTTTTCTCAACCTTACGATTATTGCGACTCTTTATTTTGAGAACCACATTATTCATTTCTAACAAAAATGAAATTTCTTTAATGTTGCAAAATCATTTATTTCCTTTAATTTAAATTTCATTGTATGCATTCATTGTATGTCCATGAGTTCCTGACTTTTTACAAATGCTTGCACGGAGAAATGCTTGCAAAAACGTTGCTCGGAATGATTTTCAAGTAAACATGGATACTTTTCTCAGATTTCTTCAGGGATTAATTCCCTATAACTGAGAAGTTCTTCCCTTTAACTGAGAAATTTTCCCCTCTTTTTAAGTGCGAATTCCTCTTTACCTCCCTAGCTCTAAAATAGATTTGTCCTCTTTTCGCTCGATGGACACTAGTCAACATTCGCGGTGTTTCCCTAATCCCTACTTCTCCCTGCGAACTCTCTTCCACCTACTCTTTAGTAGACTAGTCCCTCCCTATTGTTTGGATTCGCGAGATCCAGAAGCTTCTCTCTCTCTCTCAATCGACCCGAGACAAGGAACGAGACTAGTCTAGACGAGATTTCCTTATCTGATTTTCATTAGCAGAACGCTGAATTGATATAAGATGATGCTTTTAGAAATGAAGGAATCTTTTGCTTCTGGCAGATTACCCGTAGATGTAAGTACATAATTTGAAACTAAATTTTAAAAAGAGAAGAAATAAATGTGAAATATTCGATTTACTATCTTTGTTTTACAATATAATGAAGCTACTCAGTTCGAATTATGAATTCTGCTTTTGGTCTGCCTTATTTTATTGACTGTCGTTATTGTTAGCCCTTCAAAATTGTCATTTTTCTTACGAAAAAACTTAGCTGTATATTATTATGATGTCCTTTTTTAAGTTAGTTTGCTGTCTTGTAAATTTTGCCGGCTGATAGCGTAAGCAGTTAATGAAGTGTATTGCTTTTAAAGTTTTGAAGGAATATGTCTGTAACATAGTCTGCTTTCTTTATAACAAATATATCTTAAGGTTTGTTAAGCTCAAAGTAGTAATCTGTTGTATACTTTGAATATTTTATTTTAAAACAGCAAACAAGCATTTTTATATCTAAAACCAAGGATAGGAAGTATTGTTTGATGTATACAGTAATAAATAAATTGGAATTTTGCTGGGATCATAATTCTATTTATTCTTGTTAGTAATTGTTTAAATGGGAAATTATTTTTTAGTATTAAAATAAATGAAATAACTACCATATGGCTGTAGAATTGGTAACATTTTTGTTCCTATGTGTTGCTTACTTATATTTGCCTTTAATTAGAGGGAGTATGAGAGCGCTATAGCTGTGTTATAATTTGTAAAATAGCAGTTAAGTAATGTGCTAATTCTACAATATCCAGCTTAATGCTTTTTCTTTTGGTCTCTAATTAAACTTAATAAGCAAGCATTTATGCAGGCAAGGGAAAAAATGGTATTTTATCAGCTAATGGACCATGTAATGAAGCATATAAATGTGTCTGATTCTTTGTCATTTTATATGTTATGAACTAATTTTGTATTGCTAATTCCCATGTTAATGGCAATTGGGAAAAAATAGTTGCCAACCCATGGTTCTTATATAATTGATTATAACCACAATGTCCTTTATCTTTAATTTGACACCTCAGATATCCGAAAAAACTAAAGATTCACTTGGGATTTGGTGATCATTGCGAAGTTATTCTGAGGTTGTTCCATTTTTACCAGCTAATTAAATTCTAGAATTATATGTAGCTATTATATTTTTAATAAATATATAACTTGGAACAAGTTTGATATTCACTTTTTAGCATAAGTTCGATGTAAAGACTTTTTTTGAAAAATTGCAAATTTTTTTTACCTCCTCTTTGTATGAAAAGAATGGTGGGATTCTTTCTAATCCTAGAAGAAGCATGAAAATGAAATATGTAATATTTTTAAAAAATTGGCTGAAAGAGAGAAATCCTACATAAATATTAAACTTAAAAGTAGTGAAAAGACAAAGTTTTATAGAGCTAAGTATAAATAGTATAATTATCATTAGCAATACTGCATTGAATTTAAGATTAAAAATCTATCAGAAGTGATAGTGAAAAGTGATTCAGAATAGCAATGCACAAATAGTTCTATTTATCACATCATAATTACTTAAACATACATTAAGTCTGAAAAGAAAATTAATAATTTAAGACTTACCTTGCAGCAGCACCAGATATACCATATAAAACTGCCATACAATAACAAAAGTAGAGATTATGTCAGAGGTGGCCAACACCAATTTATTTAACTGTTTTATTGAAAAGTGGCTGTCTCAGACAAAACATCAAAATTTATTTTAATTAAATTACATTAGAAGATTATATTATAGACAACATTTATTCATTGTTGTACAGTGCTGATTTCAGGCCCTGGATACAGAAGATCTACAAGCCCCCTTGGCTCTGGGAGATTGAAATTTATAATCAGAATATTTGTTAAAGTCCAGCTTATCTGGGCCCTTCCAGGTGCCCAATTTATTAACCGCACTGGTTGTGTGCTTTGATTTTCCAAGGAAAGTTCATTTGTGAGATTCTGAAATTTGAGGGAGCATGATTTAAAATATCTGGAAGAAAACAATGAACTGCCCAGTGAGTGTTTGCTTCTTAAGAATGAAGATAAGTTTTGAGATTTAGCTTTTCTTACCTATTCTATAAGACATTAAAATAACTTAAATTTAATATTACGAGGAAAAGATTGTTCTTTTCCAATCCTGATTGGCTATATATTTTCTTTTGCAGACAAACTTTTTGTCTAGATTTTGGAGAAAAAAAGATAATATTGATGCACACCTAAAACCAGATTTTGTTAGCATCTTCGAGAACTAATTCTAATGTAAATAACTCAGTAAAAAATCTACAAAATGAAAAGAACTACATTAAGGAAGTCCTGACTGTGTGTGTGTTCCATAATTATTTAGAATTAAATTTTCTGGTTGTTCATTTGTATTTTATTCCTAGCCTATATATATATATATATATATATATATATATGATTAAAACTGAAAAAAAATAACAATAAAAGTTAAGTTTGTATTCTTTTGTCTTATTTATTATATTTTTAAATTTGCACTAATTAGACTTGTGTAAAAAATGTGCTGTTTGCTTAAAAATTCCATAATAAGCCAGCAAGTAATATTTTATCACTTTTCATCAGTGGCGTTACGTACACCCCCACATCGCGGGGGGGAATGTTCTCAGTTACGCCACTGCTTTTCATATTCTTTTGTTTGTTGGAAAAATTTGAAGTGCACACATGATTTTTTTCAAGTCAGATAGTGGTACTCTTCCCAAAAAAGTTGGCCACCTCTGTGTTATGTGATAAAAATCATTTGATTATAAATCCCTTTTTAAAGGACTTACTCTAGATTCCTCTCTTCCCAATCAACTACTTGTGTTTTGCTTAAATTAATTCATGGATAGAATTAAATATTTTGTTAAATTATAACTAAAATTCACATTTAGCATATATGTTTGATATGTATCATTCAGCAATATGCACATTTAATGAGTTAAAGAGTAATACATTCATAGATTATAGGTTTTAATGGTTGTAATTAATTGTTCTTGAATCAAAGTAAAAAACATGCAAATTCAACTGATATAATTACATACAACTATACTATTTTGCCACACCAGTTTAATTTTAATATGCTACTAGTTTCATATTTTAAAACACTTTAAGGAATAGTTTACAGACTTTTCAAATCTTTAAGAAAAAAATTATAGTTTAATAGTTTCATTTTTTTTAGTTCAGTTTTATACAGTTACCAGATAATTTTTTTATTTTATAAGTAACTAATATAAACCAAACTTACTCTTCTCTCTCTCTGGCTATAGTTATCTTTTAGATAAGTATAGCTAGGTTTTCCCATATGAGCATGAAGGAAAAGTTTTTAATCAGTATATTCTTTATAAAGTGTTTTTAAGAATATTTAAATTATTCAAATATTTTACTAGGCATAACATAAATAAGAATATGCTATACATAAATTGTAAGATTCATATTTATATTCAACACATCAGTATGTGTAGTAATAGGCTATGTCATAGATAAGAAGGAAAGATTATAAGATGCACATTAATTAATACATCAGTTTGTATAACAAATTATTTGAAATTATTGGGAAGTATAAAAAATTTTAATAAATCAGTAATTTAATGAAAGAATTGATTACTAGAGAGAGAGAGAGAGCTCTTCATCAATAATACTAATTAACAAAAAACAAGAATTTTTGTATTCTTTTCCTGAAATATAAGACTCGAGAGATTTGTAATGGCATCTTGACCTTCAAAAATCCCAGAGAAAATTATTTAGAGAAAAGAAATGTATTAGCATACTTTTGAAATTAGCACTCTGATTAGAAAACATGCCATAAATTGAAAAGCAAGTGGAACCCGACCAGAAAGTAGGGTGAATCAGGGTAGCCAGAATCTGCCTCAAAAGGCGCCAAAGAAAAAAATAAGTCTTTATATCGAACTTCTTTCATAACTATAATAATGTTCTGACAGTAAAATTTTTTTTTCACAGTATGTAGTTAACCATAAGAGGGGTATCGAGGAAGATGAGAAATTTTCCCCTCTTGCCCTGAAGTAAAGCGACCTAATCGTTCGATCACCCTTGATATTCTTCCCAGAGATGGATCTGAGTTTATTCATCTATCAAGGCTTGAAGAAATTTATTCGCTGCCACCTGTTTTTTTTACTGCTAGGCAGCAAAAAATGTATAGATACAGGTTAGTAGCTCAATTGTTTGAAAAAAAGGCTTTACATTTAAAAGAAAATAAGGCCTCTTTAATTAAAAAGTTTCCTTTGCAATTTGATCTTCCCGGTAAAAAAGAAGAAAAGAAATGGTGTAAATTGTGTTTGGGTTCTAAATTGTATAATGAAATTTATGATGAACCTTGCAATGACGAGGTGGAAGCTTACCATCCATTGGTAAGCATTATTTCTCACCTCGAGCAGCATATGGTAAAATCATTACTAAAGTACTTATACCGGTGGTTCTTGGCTATCAATTTGCATGATTCTATTGCATGTTGGATCTTTTCCCTTTTAATATGTTTGGAACATCCTGTTAATGAGAAATGCCAAAATTTCATTAGAGTTTTTCAAGGTGCAATGATCAACCGACTGAGGGCTTGTGGTAAGGAAAACAGTAGAGAAAGCAGACAGTTGAGTACGATTATGGCCGTTCTAGATCTGAATTTCAGGGACTAATTGTATTAAATTAATAAGTATCTGTTGTATCAATTCTGATATTTTTAATTACTAATATCATTTTATATTAATATGGTTGTCACATTATTTTAAAAAATGCATCTCTCACTTGCAAGCTGTTAAGGCTGTCTTCAGCTAATTTTAAAGAATAGGGCTCAAATTCGGAATATTTTTTCAGATATAAAAAACATAAATATTATATTCTGGTTTCACTATCTTGTAGAGAATCGCTTATTTTATCATACTACTCAACATTGTCCGAGTTGACACATTTTTTCTTTTATAAAATGTTTCTCATTTTTTCCTATACTGTAAATGCTAAAGGAACTATCCCTTTACATAATAAAAGGAAAAACTGATTATTTATGAAACATTTTGAAATTTTAAAAATACTATATCAAATAAATGCAAGAGTTACAATGTGACAAATTTTTATAAAAATTGAGGTATTTTTTTCTGTCTGAAAAAATGTGCTCCACGTTATGTTCATGCTGTCGCACGTATAGCGAAAACAGCCTTAACAGTAAAGCTCTCTATTAAACTTGTATTTTTGTCAATTAAATTATTTTTACCATGAAAATGCATTTGTAATTTTGTGTTCATATTCATAATTTGAAAAAAAATTTCTTCAAGTTAATTTTATTTTATTTTTTAGTTCTTGGTATTTCTAATTAAATCTTGCAGTATTTTTTAGATTAAAAATTTTTTTTACTGTAAAAAGGTATCAAAACTATATTCCTGTTGCTATAGACTGATTTCTCATTTATGTAATAAGTATATGAATCGCGTTAAAAATATTTTATCCAATTTACTGTAGATAAAGTCTTGATATACAAGTGTAACTAATGTACTTTTATTATCTTTTAATGGTAATTTTTTTAATGTGTATTAATATATGTTCTGTTAAAGCTGAATAAAAAAAAATCCTTTAAGATATTTTACATTTTAATCAAGAAAAATGTGTTTGTAAATAAAATTGATTTTTATATATTTAGTAAGCTTTGTCGAATATCAATGTGTAAAATTCCACTTGCAAATAAATTTCATTTTTTTTATTCATTATTAGAATAATTTGGGATGTTTTCATCCAATTTAAAATATATATAATTTTTAAAAAAATTATTTTGAGTACTTTTTGCATTTAGTTTATTTGTTCATTTAAGTTCAGTAAATTTTCTTGAACATTAATAGTGTATAATTGTATAAGTTAATTTGAAGCCTGTATCAAAATTTTATTCTGTATTACAAAGATGTATTTTCTTTGTCAGCAAATTTAATTCCAGTTTTCACAGGTTAATTTTTTAATATTTTCAGTGTTTTATGGATGTATTGTGATTATGGATGTGTGTATTGGATGTATGTAATTGAATTGTTTTTTGTGGATTTTTCGGTATAGTTTGTAGAACTCTTTTGATGTCTTGTGATTTTCTCTTTTACCTGATTAACTATTTCAAGTAAGAAATTTACTGCATATATTATTGTATTCATCAGTATTAATATTTCAATACATTTTATGCTGAATAAAATATCAAAAAAGTATCAAAGATCTTTTCAATGTCAAATACAATTTTTTTTAAACATTGTGTTTATTTTTTTTTAAACTTCGTAAAATGTATACCATATGCTTATAATTAAAAACTAGTGAGATCAACACAGCAGATACGTTTCAATTTCTATTAATAAATATTTTTAAAATATAGAATTGGTGCATAAGCAGCCTTTAATAGATGAACTTAAGTTAATTGAATATGGGAAATTATGTTTTTTCTTTTCGTACATCTTAAAGTTTGTTCATCAGAGACAAGACATTATCAGTATATAACAACAACAAAAATTCTCAGATAAGGAACTACAGTTTAATCATATTTGAATTTTTCAAGTTAGTGTTGAGATATTTCTTTCAAATCTTATGTGTGAAATAGTAATCAAATATAAGAATGAATCTATATTTCCAAAAGTACTTTAAATAGATAAATTTGATTAGGGAAGAAATTATCAGGTATATTGGTTTGATTAAAATTAGGAAAGTGGAGCATGAATAAAAATGGTAAATGTATATTAAAATATAAACTTTTTAGGGTAATTTTAAAAAGCAAAAATATTACATCTTTACATTGCAGAATGAAAAAATGTGTTTGCTTTAAAGCAATAAAATTGAGTTTTAATTAAAATTCTCTTATGTGAAATCTAATGTACTTTTAAACCTTTTGTAAATGTGTACAGAACAATTACTTATTCAGTTGATAACAAGTGTGGGGGTGAGAAGGCTTTTTTTCATCTAAAATCAAGGCTTCATTTAAATTTTTAGTTTTAATATCTGAAAATTACCATTTTTACTCTTATTAAAAATATCCATATGATGTAAAAGTATTCAACTTGAGATTTTAGTTCTATATTTTTAAAGTAACAAGAGAAGCTACAATTTTTCCATATATATTAAACATCTCTATTGATGCCCAGATTATTTTAAACAAAGTTAAATATATATTTTGCCCAAGATCCTTCCTAGAATGTAGAATAGGATGCAACTCTGAAAATTACTTCACATAGAAAAATTTTCCACATCTTTATATATTCTGACTTGGTAATCTTTTAGACAGTGGTTTATTTTTATGACCTATTTTTTTTCCTAAATTTCTATCTGGTGTAAAATGTACTCCATATTTTTTCCTCTTTACCACAAACAGTGTAATAAAATGTTACATCACAAATTGAGAGATTAGTCTTAAAAATATTTTCTATTTTTATTGATTACTAGCTGTATGGCCCGGCGTTGCGCGGGCGTTCTGTATTGTTCTAAATATTACTCAATCAACATGTAGTACTATAAACCACAATAATATATCAGAAATAATCATGCAAAAAAAATAAAAGGTACACAAATTTAATGAGCATTAAAATAAAACAGTCTTGCAGAAAACAGATTCTATTATTATCTAACATCACAGCTTTCTATCGCAATCAACAAAATATACTGATTTAATATGAAACTGTATCCCGAACACACACATACAAAACATTGAGCAAACTTTGGTATCGGCCAAAGTGGCAAAAACTTATAATATTTTCATTTCTGAAAGTCCATTAGCATTAATGAATTAAACAAAGTTTCATCACTTTTGTTTGAAATTCCGGTAAAGGATAAAATATGCTTAATTAAGAAAACACAATTCACTTCTGTGGACATCGCTAAATCAACTGTAAACAAAAGCGTGTTACCAAACTAAAAAAATTTAGAAAAAGCACTTTTTATAGAACAATTTTTTAGAAAAACAATTGCAATTCTACCACAAAGAATTAAAAAACAACTATATACAACCTTAAATGAATATATTTATAGTAAATTATGAAACAATCATCCAAAAAAACAGTTTGAAACATTAATTTTTACAAACTTATACAGGAGTGTCATATCAGCAGTTCGTAGGAAAATTGCTAAAAAATTGAATTTTAAAATCTAAAGCGAATTTCAAAAAAACATTTCGTAGTGTGCATAGCATTATGAACTTTTGTATTTATGTGCCAAGTTTTATACTTCTAGGTTGCTTAGCTTGGCCGGAATAAATGAAACACACACACGTGTTTAAAAAGTTTGCGTAATATGTCAGTAACGTAATTTTTCAAATGTGCACATCGAGATATTTTTAAGAAAACTAAAAGTTTTACGAAGGATAGTAAATTTTAAGAGATAAATTTTTCAATGAGTTTCAGAATTCTATTTTAAGCTTCTTTATATCTTAAGATAACATACAAAAACGACATTTAAATGTATTGTAAATAATTTATATTATAAGCTTACTTATATAAAATAATGCTAATGGAATAAGAGCAATTAAATTTTTCACAAATATTAAGAAAATGTTTGTTTTCTATAAGCCATTACTCGAAAATCTGTTTTTGACGCCAAGCCCTTCATTTAGAATAAACTTACGTTTGCGTTCAAGTTTTAATTTTTTTGAGGGCTTAATTTTTAAGTGAAAATTTCTTTTTTACTGCATTAATGAATTCTTGTAAAAAGTAATTTTATTTCAGCAATAATCCGTAATAACATTTTTTTTTCGATATAAGTTTTTTGATTTACGTATTTTTCTGGTAGGAAGAGGCATGGTCCTCCACCTAAGCATATTTTATATTTTTTCAATAACTGAATTAAATTAGTTTAATATACATTTCTGTTTTGCTTATATTTTATTTAATTATTCCGAATCATTTCTTGGTTTAGATTCAATTCTGTGGTTCCTTTTTCAGTTTAAAAATATCTAACTTAGGTTTAAGGCTTGTGTCACGTTTATTATTCTTTTTTTTTTCATTTTAAACCTTTATATGTATACATTTGATACTTCCGTACTGTTTCGAGTTTTAGATTAAAGTTGTCTCATTTCTTTTCCAGGTTAAGAATTTCTGATAACTAATGTTGCTTTCAAAAATTTCACATTTTTTATTTTAAAATTGAAGACCTAATTAAATCTAAAACCAGAAACAATACACAAAAATCGGCTGTAAACATTTATAGGTGAACATGAAAAAAGAATAACGTTACGCTGCCGTAAGCCAAAATAGAAATTACAATACGAATCCCATTGTGACTACACAAAAAATAAATAAGAAATTTTTAAGCTGAAAAAGAAATGACAAAATTAGATCAATGCGCGAAACAAAAATGTAAATCAAACTAATTTGATTAGTTATTGAAAAAATAAAATCACAGGCTTAGCTCGAGGAGCGATGCATCTTCCAACTGTATATATATATAATACTGCTTTTTAAAGTATAAACTATTATAAATACTTAAAAAATACATAAATCGAAAAAAAAAATTTAGCTCAAAAAGAAAATGATTTAGCCGATTATAATCCTGAAAAAAAAAAAATGTTACATCTAAAAGCCGGTAATCGAAATTTTCGAGCGCAAAGAATTCTAAAGCAAACGAAGAAACTTTAAATCCCAGTTGTTGAGAAAAAAAATGGAAAAATCGTTTAAAAATTTAATTTTAAAAAATCTAAAGCGAATTTCGAAAAAAACTCTTCGTAATGCACATCATCAGGACCTAGAATAATTATGTGCCAAGTTTCATACTTATGGGTTGCTTAGTTTGGGCTGTAGAGGTGAAACACACACGCAAGGCATGTGGCATGTAAATTACGGAGTTCCTGTCCCTGCAAGGGACGTACCTCCTCATCAGAATTGATAAATTTAGAGCCGAATTAATGGGGTGACATAAAGTGAAAAATATATAAAAAATAGAGAAAATTAAATGGGCAGACCAAATCTGCTAAAAACAGTGCCGTAGCCGATCGTCGCAGAAAGTGGGCGTACACACACGCTTAAAGTCTACTTTATTAATATAGATATTCCTTGGCAAGTGTAACTCATAGTTCAAAGAGAGCAAAACAGCAAAGCCCATCCGGTATAGTGGTTATCGACGCTGACTGCTGTGCCGTAGGGTCTGAGTTCGAATCCCGGAGAAGACATGGATGTTTGTAAATGTATAGGACCTTCGCGGCATGGGGGTACTCTAAATAGCCGTAGAGCCGCAAGTCCTCTCGTGAGGTTGGTGGAAGGGAAAGAGAGGTGGGAGGCCCCTGACCACTCCCAGGGTGTTTTCCTTCTAAATTGGGGTGGAAACGAGCCAAAAATCGTACTGTCACCTGTGTGGTGCTCAAAGCTACAGCTAACGACAGGCGTCACTTTGCCATGATGAATTTCATGGGCCTCGATCTGGCCTTTGCCGATCAGGTGGCATTGGTAACAACAACAGCAGAGCTGAATTAAAATTTAAGCCAGAGGTGATGCTTCATAAATAATTTTTTAAAAATTTTATTGGTATATTGTAAGAATGCCCCAAATAAAGTTTATCATAAATACATTTTTAAAAAATCAGTGTGCAAATAACTAATAGAAATAAATTTTTAGAAATTCATAAAATGAAAGGTTAGTTTTAAATATTTTCGTTCTATAATATAAAATATTAATTCTTTATTTTTAATGGTATTGAAAAATTTTAGGTTATCTATATTAACAAGCACATCTCTCAAAAATGTGATATACCTAGTTTAATGATATTTTATATAGCTGATAGTCCATTAACATCAGGGGCGATTTTTTAAAAACATTTTAGCTGTAATACTCGCCACAATGGTAACGTATGGCACTTAAAAGAATTGAGATAAATCGCCCCGTCTCGTTCATTTTTATTTAAACACTTATTTCTCATGTTCATTTCTCTTCCGTTAAGTCAAGGCGCCTGTTCTAAGCGCTCAATGGATAAATCTGCACTGCATATTGCCTTGAATTATATTATGTGCATACAGAATTTAATAAGTAAATAAAATAATAATTTAAGTAAATAAAGATGTCTCGTATAGCACGGTGCGAATTAATCGTATTATACGAGGGACACATGTATATACATTTAATGCAATAAATAATGCTTTTTTATTTTTAGCACATCCCTTTGAAGCATTTCAGTAAGTATCATAGTTTAATGATGTTAATAAAACTAATAGTACACATTAAAACAACCCTGCAGGGCTCTCTGAAACAAAGTTTACTAATTCGTGAGGTACTCTTCTGAGGAAACAATATATTTTCCATGCTATAGTTTACATCCTCTCCCTCTTTGCCTCGATAATCTGCTTCAAAAGGGATTGATGCGAACAACATATCAATGGGAATCTATTCCTAACAAGAATCCAATCTCTGTCAAATGCTTCTCTAAGATAACAAATCATCATTTTCGCAGGTACACTTAGAACTTGTTGCTTATGTACAGAAATGAGGAAAAGGGTACCGGGCTAGGAGTGTCTACCGTCCTTATACCACATCTATTTGACGTGTTAAAAGAAGGGGGAGGGGCAGTGGCGTAACGGAGAACACTGGGCCCCCCTGCAAAGTCAGGTTTTGGGGCCCCTAAGTTGGATTTTACAAAGGGTAGGTACTTGGCGATAGTCAGGCTGTGGGCCCTCTAAAGCCCTGGGCCCCCGCAATGCGGGGGTGTACGTTACGCCACTGGGGAGGGAGATCAAAATCTCCCACTTCCATTCGTCTAAGTCAAGGGTATCCAACGCAAATGACCTTGCAGGCCACTTTAGAAAAACATTTTCTCGCGGGCCACACATAAAAATAAGTACCTTTATATCAGATTTGGAAACAAACATTTATCGAGTGAAAATTTAAAACAGATTATTTTTCATGTATACACAGACATATATAGATAATATTTATATAATATAATAATGTAATGATCAAATGTTTAAAATATTAAAGTTGCCATTTTCTTGAAAATTAGGGTGCTCCTTTTGAATTGATCTTTCGTTACTCATTGTTGAAATTTGACAGTGCTGTCATTCGCAAACGATTAAGTACACATTGCCCTTTATCTTAACCGCGTCCTGAATAGTTTTTTTAAACTATAAAAAACATCTCTAACTGCCTCTTGCTTTTTGATAAAATATAAATCTATTTTAATTTAAAGGACATTTCTATTATCAAAAGGGATTTATTTCTAAACAAGAACAGGTAATAGGCAAATATATTGTAGATTTATATACATAAATTTCCCCTTAAATAAATTTCAAAATGAAAAAAACTTTAAAAACCTGATATTTAAAAAATTTAAAAAGAGTCTGTGGGCCGCAACTTACGAACTGGCGGGCCGCGTGTTGGACACCCCTGGTCTAAGTGAGGCTCGTTGTGAATAGCTGGATACGGAAAAGTCTGAAATCATTTCAACCAGAAAAATCAATCATCATTTTCTTTTTCCCCTTTACATGTAATAATATACCTCAGTTTGAATGTTCGCAGTTTCGGTGCCTTTAAAGAAGTTTACTCTTAGAGTGTGTGTAGGTTTATTTTAACTTTAAACATATACTCTTTTTTTCTGTTTCTTTGAAAGCACTCATTGAAACTCCTTTTTTACCGCCAAAGTGATGAGGCATGTTGTTGAGTGGTCAGCTCTTTGGGTGCTTTTCTTTCTTCCTTTCGATTCACGAGTAATTTTCTCAAAGGAACGGAATCTTCCCGTTATTATTCCCGTGATTGATGCGTAAGAAATCAGCGGTTTGGTGAGGGAATGAAATCACTTGCGAGGAATAAAAAAAAAGAAAACTTCCCTAATGTTTTTTTAATTTGCTTCAACAAACAGGTGAAGCGCGCATTCTCGTCAGGACGTCTGCGATATTTAGAATATTGGTAAATAAACGCTTTTTTTACGCATGCTACAAAAGAATGCATCAAGGGATTTCAAGATATAAAGACAAAAGGGGAAAAAAAGATACAATTTAAAAAATTCTTAAGATATTATCTTGGGACAAATTCTATCACAACATCATGAAATAAATGATGAATATATCTAGAAGAATAAATCAAGTGCTTTTTTAAATTTTTCATATCATACTAGTATTAAAGTTTTTAACATGTTCATAAAAGCATCAACATTTTTTAAAACAAAGGGATCCACTTTCACTCAATAAAACAGAACATTCAAATACTAAGAGAGAAAAGGAAAATACCAGCACCGAGATTTTTATTCTGTGAAAAATCATTAAAAAATCAAATACATCGATCAAGGCTGTTACGGGCTGATTTTCCACAAAAATGTTTACGTGCAGTTGTGCAAATATTTTGTTTTTCGCTCTCGCAAAGTGCAATTTTTACGTTAGATTTTAGGTTTATATTCACTTGCATATAACGCGCACACCCAAGATTTTTACGGAGTTTAAGTTTTTATTATATCTACGTGCGCAACGCTGTTGTATTTTGATGTCAATTTGCTTCTCGAATGCCAATATGAGTATTATTCCAAGCTTTAGATTTAAAAAGCTTTATTTGTAAACTTTTTCTAGCTAAGCTATAACCCGTTTTAATACAGTTTTTAATTGAACGAAATCTGGATCACTTTCAAAACACTATTTAGATATATGCAGATGTCTAATTTTGAGATCCTCTTTCGTTTTTATACATGTGGAAAGATCATCTTTTATTTTTAAAGAAAAACGTTGATTTAGTCAGGTAATATAGTTTTAAATCCGCAGGTTATATATGAAAAAGCACCAGACGATTATTAAATTACAAACTTATGGTTTTTTTTATCTTAAATGTGCGCGTTATACACCGGATTTTAAGGTACTTTTTATTAAATAGTTATAATTAATATAAATATGTATACATATGACAGAATCACAACAAAGGGTCCAAGACTTTTGTCTTTTTCACATTTATTTTTAATAAAGTGACAAAATAACGCGCATGCGAAAGCGATTTTCCTTAAGTCTTAAAGTTTTTCCATTTTCCTTTCTATATATAGTGTTGGGCTGTTTTTTTTGTTACTATTTATCCATTAATAAAATTTTAATTATTCTAATAAAATAGTAAAGTAAAAAAAAAATCACATTCGCAGAAATTAGGCCTTCCCAGGAGGGATTCGAACCCACGACCTTTGGATTAGAAGTCCATTGCGCTACAGGGACACAACGAACGATTTCTTTTAGAAAAATGCTGTTGGACTATTATTTTTGTTTCTTACTATTTATTAATTTTTTAATATAATTAATGAGTTAATATTTAATAAAAACTGTATTAACATCAAGTGTCATCCATTACAAGTTTTAAAAAAAATGTATTTGAACTTGAATGGATGAGTCGAAAGTAAAGTATTTTTATAAACGATTGAAAATTTGAACAAGATAGATTATATTTATATTATACATATATATATATATATATATATATATATATATATATATATATATATATATATATATGCATATAAATATGCATATATATACATATATTATATATACATATACAGTCCCTGGCCAAATTATTAGACGCACTACAAGCTTTTATGAAAAGTATTAATTATCGAGTGATACTATACAGGTTTTTTGTATTTATCAGATACAGTGTATGTTTTTTGGTTGTCCATTTAATAATCTATTATTATCACAAATAAAACATCATTAAAGAAAAAAATATGTATTTATTGGCTCTTGAAAAAAAACAGGAACAAATATTAATATTTTGTTGGGCCACCTTTAGCCGCTATGAGAGCTTCAATTCTGCGCAGCATGTATCAATACAAGACTGTACTGTCTCCTGCATTTGAGGATGATGATTCCACACGTGAATTATTCTTTCTAAGAGCTGCGTTTTATTTGTAATCACATCTTTAGCCACTTCTCTTTTCATTAACTCCCAAATGTTTTCGATTGGGTTCATATCAGGGCTTTTACCCGGCAAATCCAACAGAGGGATATTTTGTTCTGCCAAAAAAGCTTTGATAGACCGAGCTGTATGGCAGGGAGCTCCATCTTGCATAAAAATGTATGGTTTTCCATTTGGAAACCATTCTTCCAGCTGCAGAATCAAGCGATTTTGCAAGACATCTTGTACTGGTCTTGCCGCATCATACCTTTAACCACGTCCAGTACCCTTGCCACTGATGACTGACCAAATCATTATTTTTGTAGGGTGTTTCACAGTCCGAACAACACAGTCAGAATGAAACTTTTCTCCATCACGACGACGCACAAACTGAGTTTTGTTCTGCAAAATTTCAAATGTTCTTTCATCACCGAAGCAGACGTGTCAATATAAAAAAGTAATAATAAATAAACATTTTTGCTGTCCCTTCTGTAATAGAAAATGGTTAAATACTTTGTTTATGAATAAATTATAACAACATACGGATCTCCAGAAGTACACATCTTTATCACGCCAGTGTTTTGCCCAATTCAGACGCTTTGCTTTTATTGCAGGGGTTAACTTGGACTTCCTGGCGGGGCGGCAGGTCTTAAAATTAAAATCTTTTAATTTTCTTCGAACAGTGCGTTCAGAAGCATTCACATTAATATCTTGGAGTTGCGATTTTATCACTTTTGTGGTAGCAAATCTGTTTTCAAGGCAAATTTTCTTAAAAGATCTTTCTGACCTTGGGGGGGGGATAGGCTTTGTGCCGCATTTTTTCTTTCTTTTTGGCATCAATTCTTCCCCTGACTCAATTTTCTTCTTTATGCGTCGTACACTAGCTTCAGAAACTTTCAGCTTTCGTGATATTTCGCGGTTTGAAGACAATTTTGCATTCACAAGGGCCTTTACTTCTGCTTTCTTACATGGTGAAAAAGATCGCCTTCTTTACCCATGCTGAAAGTGTACAAACTGATATTTTAAACGCCGCAATCGAAATAAACAAATATAACTGCGTAAAATAAAACTGCTAAATTAACAAACAAACACATTAATCCACAGAAACACGTCCGCAACTGAAGCATGCGCGAACGCGACTCGAGCAGGTTTTTGACTTGTTTACGTTCGTGTGACAATTTATTAAATTTGTGTTGCCATGTGTGAAAAATAAATACAAATACAAAATATATAATAAATTTCCTCATTAAAAATCCATTGGATCTATGCTTAAATATGAAAGCATTCCATATAAACTTATATAAAACAATGAATTATTAAAAAACAGGAGTGCGTCTAATAATTTGGCCAGGGACTGTACATACATAAACATATATATATATATATATATATATATATATATATATATATATATATATATATATATATATATATATATATATATATACTAGCTGGTATACCCGTTCTTCGCACGGGTGAACTGAAAAATTAAACAACACAGATTGAAGGGGAAAAAAATTTTTAATGAGTTATAATTTTATGTGAATTGCAAATTAAACAAAAAAACCTTTTTGCATATCTCAGCAAAACATAAAAAAAAGAAAATAAAACACCTTTGTTAAATTTTAATTATGTAGATCTAGTAGCTGATAAAAAGAATTTTTTTTTTTATTTATAATTCCTCGTAACATTCTTGAGGGTCGATTGTTCAAAATACCTCCCTAAACTAATCTCTGCTCAGCAAAAGTAACACTAGAGCTAATAAATTAATTAAAGATATTCCACTACAAAATTAATTATATACACCGTTCACTTAAAATAAGTAGTGAAATCATTTTTCAAGGTCTTCACTAACATACAAAAACATAAGACACTTAAATTTTGACAAACTATTTTTTCGGGACAAAAATAATAATCTTTGCAATCCGCTGAAAACGCAATATCTGCTACAAAACTCTTCGGCTTCCCCGCTAAAATACTCATCATAGAACCCGTGCTGCCATATATCTTGGAAGAATGGATTTCAAAGAATATTCCTGCTAAGTATTGGTAGAATATTCCTTCTAAGTTGGTGTGGTGTGGTAAGGAGAAGGGGGTGCCAGCTCAGGTGTCGTCCACGTCACTTGACCACGGTTCAAAATTACGTGATCCGTTGCCAAAAGCCCTCGTGTAGCTGAACAGTGCGATAATAATATTCACTCACTCACACACTCCAAAAAATACAGTACAGTAGTTATAATTATTTTTATACTTAAAAACGCAATATCTGCCTATTCAATTAAAATTATAGCGTTATAATTAACTACTAACCACAAACAAATTTTGAAAATTTGTCCAAATGATGCAGTGTGAAAGAGAAAGTTTATTTACTTTACGTGCCAGAACCGATAAAAGCATTTATTTTGAAAAAAGATCAATTTCTTACTACCAAATATGCATAACAAAATCATAAAAAAAACATTAAAATGAAGATAGATTTATAACAACCTTTCCCTTTAAAACTTAGTTTTATACTGAAATAAAAAAAATAGGCATTATTCTGATCACAGGAATTAATTAGAAGCGAGCCCATTGCGTAGCCAAAACAAAAAGAGTTCTTCACAAACAAAAGATAGATATATGCTGTGGTGGCCTTTTTTGCAGCGCAAGCCAGATTTGCTTGTAGATTGCAGAAATTTCTCACACTTACTTGACAAATATCGTTATATTTTGGACAACTTTTACAAATTTTTATAAATTATAGTCTATGCTATGAATTATAGCCTATATGTTATTCTGAAGTATAAGCTATATTACTGTAAAGTTTCATTAAAATCCATTCAGTTGTTTTTGCGTGAAAGACCCACAAAGATTTTCACAAACTTTCACATTTATAATATATATTAGATATATAATATATATATGATATATAATCTTATATATATATATATATTATATTATATATATATATCTTATATATTTATATTATATTATATATATATATATATCTTTATATTTATATATATAAATATATAATATATATATATATATATACTAGCTGGTATACTCGTTCTTCGCACGGGTGAACTGAAAAATTAAACACAGACTGAAGGATAAAGAAGTTTATAATGAGTTAATTTTTACGTGAATTGCAAATTAAACAAAAAAGCTTTTTGCGTAGCTCAGCTAAACAAAAAAAAAAGAGAGAAATAAAACACCTTTGTTAAATTTTAAGTATGTAGATCTAATAGCTGATAAAAAGGATTTTTTTTTATTTATAACTCCCCGTAACACTCTTGAGGGTCGATTTTTGAATATACCTTCCTAAGCTGATCTCTGCTCAGCAAAAGAGACACATTGTTAAAAGTTTTGTGTAATGAACGCTTAAAATAGTGTAAATAATTTTTATCTGAAAGTATAATACATTAATATTACTTTCTGTAGTATTTATTTTATGTTAAAATTGTGTAATATTCGCAAGCAACTCCGTTTATTAAATTATAATGACGATTCAATGAAAAACAGAGCGAAATGTTAACGATAGAGTCAAGTTGGCAAATGCCTAGCTACTTTCATAACTCCAGCTTTATTAGAGATTTGTGAGACCCCCCGTGTAGGGGAGAAATGCACTTTAATACTTTATCCAACCGCATTATGATTTACTGCAGTTTTTTTCATACTATATTTTTTGGATCACTACATTTAAAATTAAGGGATATACATAAACAAAATACTCCACTTTGGAAATACTCCACAAAATATTCCACTGTAAAATTAATTATATATACCGTTCACTTAAAATAAGTAGTCAAATAATTTTATAAGGTCTTCATTAAAATACAAAAAAATAAGACACTTAAATTTTGACAAACTATTTTTTCCGCTAAAATACTCATCATGGAATCCGTGCTGCTATATATCTTGGAAAAGTGGATTTCAAAGAATATTCCTGCTAAGTATTGGTAGAATATTCCTTCTAAGTTGGTGTGGTGTGGTAGTTAGGAGAAGGGGGTGCCAGTTTAGGTGTCGTCCACGTCACTTGACCATGGTTCAAAATTACGTGATCCGTTGCCAAAAGCCCTCGTGTAGCTAAACAGTGCGACGTTAATATTCACACTCGTTCTAAAAGATACAGTACAGTAGTTTTAATTATTTTTATACTTAAAAATGCAATATCTGCCTATTCAATTAAAATTATAGTGTTATAATTAACTACTAACCACAAACAAAATTTGAAAATTTGTCCAAATGATGCAGTGTGAAAGAGAAAGTTTATTTACTTTAAGTATCAGAACTGATAAAAGCATTTATTTGGAAAAAAGATCTATTTCTTACTACCAAATATGCATAATAAAATGTTAAAAAAAAACATTAAAATAAAGAGAGATTTATAACAACCTCTCCCTTCAAAACTTAGTTTCATTCTGAAATAAAAAAAATAGGCATTATATCAGAGGAATTAATTAGAAGCGAGCACCTTGCGTAGCCAAAACAAAAAAGCTTTTTCACAAACAAAAGATAGATATATGCAGACGTGGGTTTTTTTGCAGCGCATGCCAGAATTGCTAGCAGATGACAGAATTTTTTCCTATTTACTTGACAAATATCGTTATAATTTGGACACTTCATACAATATCTTTATAAATTATAGTCTATGCTATAAATTATACCCTATGTGCTATTCTCTGATGTATAAGCTATGTTACTGTGAAGTTTCATTAAAATCCATTCAGTAGTTTTTGCGTGAAAGACCCACAAAGATACTCACAAACTTTCGCATTTATAATATATAATAGATTATATATATATATATTATATATATATATATATATATATATATATATATATATATGTTATATATATATATATTATATATATTATATATATATATATATGTTATATATATATTATATATATATGTTATATATATATATTATATATATGTATATTATATATATGTGTGGGAGTCCGAATAAATCTTCGAATAAAAATCAGACTCTTCAGAAAGCGGGATTTTATATTGGCGAGGTGGATTGTCTAGGGGTAAGTATTTAAGGGTGAGTGATGAACTAATTGAATCAAAGTCATTTAAACACAGTTACTTCATTTAAGTAAAAAAGAATTTATTTAAAGTTAAAGGGAAATATTTACAAAGAGAAAGACACATGCAGGAATTAGGTTAATTGAAAGTTGAGTTATACCTTTAGAAATAAACTACCTTTACCATTCTTGGACGTTAGGACTGGTGGTACCGCGCTGGGGGGGCGAAATGCGCTAAAGACGTGACGTGTTGAACAAGTGGTGGTTAGTAGGCCTCTGCCGAAAAATTATTCAAGCCGGAGCTACGAAAGCTCACTAGACGGCGCTGCTTCGGAATGCAGTAATAAATAAAATTGAGATTAATGGTCCTCTGAAAAGGATATGACTCAACATTTTAACAAAATGTTTCAAAAGGAAAATCCTACATATATATATATAATATATATATTACATATTATATAATATATATATATATTACATATTATATATAATATATATATATATATTACATATATATATATAATATATATATATATTACATATATATAATATATATATATATATTACATATTATATATATAATATATATATATATATATATTACATATTATATATAATATATATGTATATATTACATATTATATATATAATATATATATATATATATAACAGGCAAAATTCTCCATGAAATATTACATGATACAATAAATCATCTTAAATCCACAACCATACTTAAAAGTAAATCTCTTATTGAAAAAATGAAAGATAAAAAGATTTATTCAATCTATAGTTTAGATTTTGAAGATCTTTTTAACTCTATTGATATTGATGATATGATTAATATACTTGTAAATTTGCATAAAGATAATTTATTTAATAATGTTAATTATGATAGATTTAGTTCACTACTTAGGTTAGTACTCTTACTTACTTACTAGAGAATCGAGCTCACCCAAAGGGTTTAGAGCTGCATCCGACCCTCCGAGAAGTATTTTATTTTCAAATTAAACGAAAAACATGTACAAAAAGGTCCCTTCCCCAAAATTCTTGAGAATTGGGGGAAGAATACAGAAAAAACGCTGAACAATTACAATGCAAATACAAAAAAAGAAAAAAACACTTAACAAACACAGACAAGAACACACACAGGTGCTATCTTCTAAGGAGAAGAAAAGATCCTGAAACAGACATAGGGCACGAGGTGTGAAAAAGAGAAAAAATAAACAGGAAACAAAAAAAAATATTTTTGAACCATAATTCCAGTTGGCGCCAACACTTCCTGTTGTCGTTAGATTTTTTTTAAAAAAGCACTGGAAAGATGATTTTTTTTTAGATTTCCTCCTCCAATTATATTTTTAAGACACTAAAAAGAGAAAGAGGGGGAAAAAGGAGGGGGAAACAGATAAGTTATTGAATTTTATTAAAGATACCATTTTTGCTAAGAGAGAGAAAAAAATACAAACAAGAAATTAATCTTAAAGTAAACCCAGAATGATGACTAAGGGTTAAAACAGGAAGCTGCAATAAATTATGGGAGGGGAACAAAAAAAGATTTAAAGGAATAGCAAGAACCGAAGAGGGAAAAGGGAAAGTTAAACCAAATTATGACATATGGATTTAGAAATAGCAAAACAAGAAATTAATTTATTGTGAATAGCACGATTATTAATAATAGAGTTGACCCAAGGATAGACAGCGTTCGGGATGGGGTTAACAAGATGGTGATCAGAAGTGAAGGGGCAGTGGAATACGTAATGGTCGGCGTCTCCAGGCGACCCACACAGGCAATTTGGAGAGGGAAGGAGATTGAACCTGTGCAAGTAAGCGGGGAAAGGCCCATGATTAGTTAGAAAATGGACCAGATATTTAGAAATGGGAAGAATGTTTAATTTAGGATTATTGAAAAAGCGCTTGACCCTTAATCCAGTATTGCAATCATTCCAAGAGGAGGTCCAAAAAAGACTCTAGGATAAATTTATTTAAGGAACTGGAGAGGAAGGAGCGAGGAGCGGGAACCGAAAACACTTCACCATCATATACAGCCTGTTTTGCATAAAAATCGGTGTAATCATTATAAAGGTTATTGTTATGAGCTTTGACCCAGTAAAGATGGTAGTAGCTTCTGAATTGAAACAATTTGAATTTAATGGAATTGAGATAACTGAATTTACTTGTAAGATTATTAAGAAAGAGAATCGAGGAGAGACTGTCAGTATAAATATGAATTTTAGTATTATGATGAACTGCCCAACAAACAGAGAGACCGATGGCAGATAACTCTGCCTGAAAGACCGAGTTAAAATCCTGAATATTAAAGAGATATGTTTTAAAGGGAGAGCCCCGAAAAAAAATACACACGGCGAAACCAACATTGGAATCGATTTTGGATCCATCAGTATACACTTCCCACTCAGATGGACCCTCGAAAGTATTAATGGGAAAGGAAAGAAAATCGGGAAGGACCTGATGAAGAGAAATAAAAGAGTCCAATTTCGTAGCTGGGATAAGACCTGGAAGGAGATCGTTCCTGTTGTTCCAAAGTTGGAATTTAAAGTAGAGAGAGCGAATAACAATATGAATGGGGGGAATGCCTGATAGGATATTAAGAGCGTCAGTAGGGGAGGTTTTATAGGCTTTAGTGATTTTTAATAAGTAAATCCTCTGAATAGATTTAAGCTTTTGGACCTGGATAGAGGTCAGGGATCCACCCCACACTCCTGCTCCGTAGGAGATGATTGGTTGAACAACCGAAGTATACGAAAGTTTCATTAGGGAAATATGCTGGTGATTGAAATGTTTGGAAACATGATAAAAGTTGGAAGAAATCCAGAGAATCTTATCTTTGATAGAATTTATATGGGGAGTCCAAGATAAGCGATTGTCAATGTTAACACCCAAGTATTTGTATGACTTAGAGATATGGATGAAATTGGAACCAATTTTAAAAATGGGATTCCTCCTGAAGGTCGTGCTCCCTCGAAAACCACGGCATTGAAGAAAGGGACATCTGAAAACAACTGAAACGTTTTTAGCAGTTGCTATTGACAAATTGAGCTCGGAAAGCTTAGAATTAAAGAAGTTTAGTACCCAAAAAGAACTATATATTTCATAAGGGTAGCTATTATCTGCAGATTAAAGGTTTGCCACAAGGTGGCCCTGCGAGCAACTGTCTTGCCAATTTATTCTTACAACATTTTGAAAGTAGTTATGTTAATAATTCTAAATATTATATTTATCGTTATATAAATGACATAATCATTTTTGGCAAGCAAGTCAATTTTATACCTAATACTAATTTTTATCCACAATATCTTAATTTAATACAGACAAATAGTAACAACAATGAAGTAAGTTTTCTTGACATACATATCAAATTAATAGATAATGTAATAGTTTCTAATGCTTATATGATAAAAGAGAAGATTTTAATTTCAATATAAAAAAGTTCCGCATTGGGGGAGTAATGTACATATTTCTATATTTAGAATTATTATTAATTATATACAACGCAATAAGTTTCTAGTGTCAAAAAAATCAGAAATAATAAATAACTATAAACATTTTACTAAATATTCCTTAAATCAGAAATACCCAATTCATTTTATTAATAGTTATATGAATAAAGCTATTCAATATTGTAAGGATTAAAAATTCTTAGATTAATATTATAGTTTAATATATTAAATTTACACATTTCATAGTTATAATTACCTCCATATTCTATTATTAGTTAACATTAACTATTATTATTTAATTCATATATACTCTAGTGTCTCTAAAGTTATGGTTTTTCGTAACTCTTTTATTAATTTTTGCTTTCTATTCCTTTTATACTTTTGTTAAGTGCTACATTTCAGCCATTCACATGCTTTGAATCTGCATTAGGGTCCAGAATCTGGCAATGACTTATTTATTGCACTCAGATTTAGCGCGGGCTCTGCATTTTCAAGTGCAATTTTTAGGTAAGTTACCTTTAGTTTGTAATGGATTTAGATATTCCTATCCATTACTTTCAATAGGTTTTTGCTCAGTATTATTTACATAAAGGGGGAAGGTTGGCTGGCCAAAACACATGTTCAACCCCACTTTTATATAATTTATATATTAGCTATCCTAAGTCAGCAATGTTTATAATACTGCAGCATCCATTTTATATTTTTTAATCTAGTGTCCTTCATTGTATGTTCTCTTTACTATCTCTGTGTGTTTTTTCGAATGTGATTGGTGAATGTTTATTTCTTGTCTGTAGAGAATTAGACTATATATATATATATATATATATATATATATATATATATATATATATATATATATATTAAAAATGTGAAAGTTTGTGAGGATCTTTGTGGGTCTTTCACGCAAAAGCAACTGAATGGATTTTAAAGAAACTTTACAGTAACATAGCTTATACATCAGAATAACACATAGGCTATAATTTATAAAGATATTGTGAGAAGTGTCAAAAATATAACGATATTTGTCAAGTAAGTAGGAAAAAATTCTGCCATCTGCCAGCAATTCTGGCGTGCACTGCAAAAAAGCCCAGGTCAGCATATATCTATCTTTTGTTTGTGAAAAACTCATTTTGTTTTGGCTACGCAAGGGATCGCTTCTAATTAATTCCTGTGATCAGAATAATGCCTATTTTTTATTTCAAATTAAAACTAAATTCTGAAGGGAGAGGTTGTTATAAATCTCTCTTTATTTTAATGTTTTTTTTTATTATTTTATTATGCATATTTGGTAGTAAGAAATTGATCTTTTTTCAAATAAATGCTTTTATCGGTTCTGGTACTTAAAGTAAATAAACTTTCTCTTTCACACTACATGATTTGGACAAATTTTCAAAATTTGTTTGTGGTTAGTAGTTAATTATAACGCTATAATTTTAATTGAATAGGCAGATATTGCGTTTTTAAGTATAAAAATAATTATAACTACTGTACTGTATTTTTTGCAGTGTGTGAGTGAGTGAATATTAACATCGCACTGTTCAGCTACACGAGGGGTTTTGGCAACGTATCACGTAATTTTGAACCATGGTCAAGTGACGTGGACGACACCTGAGCAGGCACCCCCTTCTCCTTACCACACCACACCAACTTAGAAGGAATATTCTACCAATACTTAGCAGGAATACTCTTTGAAATCCACTCTTCCAAGATATATGGCAGCACGGGTTCTATGATGAGTATTTTAGCGAGGAAGCCGAATAGTTTTGTAGCAGATATTGCGTTTTCAGCGGATTGCAAAGATTATTATTTTTGTCCCGAAAAAATAGTTTATGTCAAAATTTAAGTGTCTTATGTTTTTGTATGTTAGTGAAGACCTTGGAAAATGATTTCACTACTTATTTTAAGTGAACGGTGTATATAATTAATTTTGCAGTGGAATATCTTTAATTAATTTATTAGCTCTAACGGATTAAATTTTCCAAAGTGGAGTATTTTGTTTATGTATATCCCTTAATTTTAAATGTAGTGATCCAAAAAAAAATATTGTATGAAAAAAACTTTTGTACATGATAATGCGGTTGGATAAAGTATTAACGTACATCGTACCCCTACACGGTGGGTCTTACAAAGCTCGAGCTACGAAAGTAGCTAGGCATTTGCCAACTTGACTCTATCGTTAACATTTCGCTATGTTTTTCATTGAATCGCCATTATAATTTAAGAAACGGCGTTGCTTGCAAATATTACAATTTTAAAATAAAATAAATACAACAGAAAGTTATATTAATGTCACTTTCAGATATAAATTATTTACACTACTTTAAGCGTTCATTACGCAAAGCTTTTAACAATGTGTTACTTTTTCTGAGCAGAGATCAGCTTAGGGAGGTATTTTGCAAAATCAACCCTCAAGAGTGTTACGAGGAATTATAAATAAAAAAATCCTTTTTATCAGCTATTAGATCTACATAGTTAAAATTTAACAAAGGTGTTTTTCTTTCTTTCTTTTTTTGTTTAGCTGAGATATGCAAAACTTTTTTTGTTTAATTTGCAATTCACATAAAATTAAATCATTAAAAACTTCTTTAACCCTCAATCTGTGTTGTTTAATTTTTCAGTTCATCCGTGCGAAGAACGGGTATATCAGCTAGTATATATATATATATATATATATATATATATATATATATATATATATATATATATATATTAGTAAATGACACTTGATGTTAATACAGTTTTTTCAAATATTAATTCATTTTTTATTTAATTAACGAATAAATAATAGCAAACAAAAATAATAGTACATCATATATAAAAAAGAAAATCGCTCGTTGCGTCCTTGTAGCGCAATGGATAGCGCGTTCGACATCTAATCGAAAGGTCGGGGTTCGAATCCCACCCGAGTTGTCCTAATTTCTGAGAATGTTATTTTTTTATACCGTATTATTTTATTGGAATAGTTAAATGTTTTTAATGAATAAATAGTAACAAACAAAAATAATAGTCCAATACTGTATATAGAAAAGAAAATCTCTTTCTATTTTGCCACTTAATATTGCGATTCTGTCATATGTATGTACATATTAATATCAATTGTAATTATTTAATAAAAAGTATCTAGAATAAAAATTTTCATTGTTTCAGGTCACCACACCTACGACACTGAATGAACCGAAACACCCTCAGTCTCTTCATCTCTCAATTTTATAGTAGGTTTAAGTTTTTGAGTTAGGAAGTCTTTTTCAAATTTTTGGTAAATTTCCCCGTATTCTCACGCTCACAATAGCGGTGGTAAAAGCTGAATCTCCCCTTCCCCTAGCGATCGCTCTCCTCTTTTCACTCCTATTGTTGAAAGAGGCAGATGTGTTTTCCCTCTTGCAATTTCCTTTACCTTATTTGGAGTACAAGCTTCTGCACCACTAGCGAGCACACTGTCTACTTCAAATATGCAAGGTCAATCCTAGCAGGTGTGCACCGCACGCGGGAGGCCAAAGCAAGGGGCGGCATCATATAGTTCTATCAATGAAGCAAAATTTCATACGAATTACTCAAAATAAAACTTACTTTTCGTTGAATAAATATGCTGAATTTCAAATATTGAAAAATCAAAATGTCCCAATTTCCTGATAGCATAGCACAGTTTAAGGTATCCGACTACTTGCGACAGCATTTTTTTTTTAAAGGGAGATTTGGGGATTTTTATGTGGTTTTTAGTCTTAAGCACATTTTAAGAAAAATAGGCTAAAACTAAGAAGAGAAAGAGAAATTATTATTACTAAAATAATTTAAAAAATCGATAAAAATTAATAAAAAACTGTATCAAAAATTTATGAAAAAATTTTCATTTTTGATGTGTTGTTTTAATATTCATTTTTGAAATGATCTTCAGTATAAGAGAAATTTTAATTTTTAATACAAAAACTAGAGCACTTTATCTTTGCTATCATATAAAATTGCTTAAAAAACAGCGGTTATATTCACATAAGGCACTGTAAATTTTGCAATAATCTTTATAAATCTGACATTTAAAACACTTCTATTTATAGAACATACACAAAAATTTCAGTTAATTATTTTCAAAACTTATTGAGCAATCGCTGTCCCCGTTTTTGAGCATTTAAAAAACAAATTCAAAAAACACATTTAGAGTAAAACGCCTTTTAAAGTTTGACATCTTGTTTAAAGTAATGGCAGCTGTTTTTATTAAAACACTCGTAGTTTTTGTTCTAGTGAATGGAAAATAATAAAATTGACATTTTTATAAAGCTAATAAAATGGCCTATAAAATAAAATCATAAAAAAATTGTCAATTTTTGGCAGAATTTGGCAATTTCGGATATTTTAAGAAAAATAGAATGTTAGTGCACAGTGTGTGTGTACTGCCATTATCCATTAATGTCTACTCTTTACACACATCCTTCATTTGATTGCAAAATTCGCGGCAAAGCCGGCAATACCGCAACATAAAAGGTTTTTTCTGCTTATCAGGGCACTGTGGCTAAATGTTGAACAAAGGCTTCACAAAAATGATTTTTGCGAAAATTGCTTTACGAAGATATCTAATATGGTTATTATTACCTAAGACATAGGAGTATTTAAATTCAATTTGTATTTGGGGAAATTAAAGGTTTTCAATTTAATAATAGTCTTACAATTTAGAATATCAAAATAGAGAAACATTGATTTTTGTGTCTATGGTTTTACAACTCTTATTAACAATGCCCATTTTCCTTTTTAGTGTATTATACCGTTATTAAAAGGTAGTTTCTTTGATTTTATTATCTACCAATTTGAGATAAAATCCTGCAGCTTCCTATAGTTAAATGAATTTCACATTACAAAGCCTTTTTGGAAAACACATCAATATTCACATAGTATTATTAATGTTAGAAGTTTGCCGAAATTCTAAATTTTATTTTATGTTTTAGGTCAGCATTTCACAAACTGTGGGGCGCGCTCCCCTAGGGGGCGTGATAACTTAACGAGGGGGCGCGTGAGCATATTGAAAAGTCAAACACAAAAGATTTTTTTTAAAAAAATTATTTACTGAAAGTAAACAAAATATATTGACATAATAAAAAATAAAATACACATTTACACTACATAATACACTTATAAATGTATCAGTACTGCACAATGTATTTTACAATTTATTTAACAATACTAAGTAAAGAACAAACTTTATAATTACCAGTGACCCCATGGGCTTGCCAAATTAACAATTATCTTGATCATTTGTACGATTTAAATTGAATTACTTTACTGTCAATTTAAAGCTACGCAATCGCTCCCCAATGCCACTGTTTTTCATGTAGGCACGCGCATGGGATGTATTTGGGGGCAATTCGCAATAAGCAAATTCTCTGAAATAAGTAAATCCTTCGCAAACATTGCCAATATCCTTTTATTTTTTATTGCATTCCAAAGCCTTCGGGATTTTTTAATGGATAGCAGTAACAGAAAAGATCGTACTTCGGAAAGACATATATACATACGGGGCAATTAACGCTTTGACTGAGCGAGATGTTAATATACGCTGGTGACACTTAAGAGTTTAAAGTCGTATTTTAGCTTTTGCTTCAAAGTATAGAATCATTGACTTGAATACATTATTATTGTATGGAACGGGGACGCAATGAAAACTCTGAATATTGGGTCACAAGCAGTGAAAGTTTGAGAAGCACTGTTGAAGTACTTAATGGTACTTTGTGACAAATCTGTACGGAACTTTATCACTAACCTTCTGAGACGTTTTTTTTTAGGGAAATTTAATTCCCTACCTATTTCCAATCAACTCCAAAAAGAGGACAGGGATTCCTTATTATGCAGATTAGATAAAGTATTTAAGTTAAACGGAATAGTAAAGTGAGAGGCAGTAGGAGAGAGAGATTGAAGCAGGAAGTTATAATAGATAAAGGGTTAAGGATCGCTGTGTGATCAATGTTCTCAGAGACATGTCAGCTTCAGTCAGTGGCGTAACGTAAACCCCCGCATCTTGGGAGGGCTCAGGGTTCTAGGGGGCCCCCAAGGCCTGACTGACACCAAGTATTTACCCTTCGTGAGATCCGGTTTGGGGCCCCAAACCTAACTTTTCAGGGGGCCCCTTTTGTTTTCCGTTACGCCACTGGCTTCAGTGACTGAGATCATGGGGAATTCAGCGAACTGCGATCCGATCTTTTGCGAGATCAAAGAACTGCAATCCGATCTTTGTGGCCGTGGTAGCCGAGTGGTATAGGATCATGGCTTGCCTTGTCATGAGTTCGAGCCCAGTACCACTAAAGACCCGCCGTGTAGGACAGTGATGCACGTTAAATCTGTCGAGAGCTGAAACGTCCTCCCGTTGGTGTGGTAGTTAGGAGAGGGGGTGCCAGCTCAGGTGTCATCCACGTCACTTGACCATGGTTCAAAATTACGTTGTCCGTCGCCAAAAGCCCTCGTGTAGCTAAACAGTGCGACGTTAATATTCAATCAATCAATAAGCGATCCGATCTTTTGCGAGATCGAAGAATTGCGATCCGGACTTGAACTTTTCTCCAAAGAAAAGCTGCGGAACACAGCAAAGAACATATCCCATAATAATGGCGTTAATTTTCTTAATTAATTTGTAAATAAAATGCTATTGGACCAAATCTGTGTGATCTGTCTCGCTACCCAGGAATTAAGCAAACTTGGGGGTCACGGCGTTACACTACCAACACTTCACGATTGTTTGGATATTTAATGTATTAACAAGAAAATTTTAAATTCTCCTTTTCTTTAACCGTTACTTACGATACAAATCAATATGCAATTGTATATATGAAGCATAAAACTGTATAATAAAAAGAAACCAATAAAATTAATTTTTATTTAATTAAATCAGGGATGTTCAGTATGATGCATTAAATCACGAAAATTAAGCATGTTTATCTCAATGATGATATAAGTGAAATAAACAATGATGGTATTAAAAGAATTCTAACGGTTTTGCGGAAAAATCGTTTTTAAAAAAATGCTAGTCTTAATTTCGGGACAATAAAGGAAATCCAATAAATAACACAACTTTTTACTTATAAAGGAAAGGTATTAAAAACAAGAAATTTTTCTGTTTTTCTCGTGAAACTAGAAAATGGACTATAAAAGAAAATCATTCTCCGTAGATTAGCTCTTCAGAGTGGAGATCCGAATATTTTCATGAAATTTAAAACCTTAAGAATATGTTGTTGAAAGCAGTATCAAAAAGGATTATGCTGCTTACATGCAGATTACGCAGAATAATCCAACTTCTGATCTTAAAAAAATTTCGATCGTACTTTTAAAAAATAACTCTTTGCCGAATAAAATATACTTCAACAATATATATTATGATAACGATATCGCTAACGTATTTGCATAATATTTTGGATCTGTTTATAATTCTAGCACGATCTAGGACAGATAATGTGTCATCGCCAACTGCTTGGTGGTTATAATTGATTATTACTCATGATATTGATACGGTTTTGGCACTTAAAAAGTTGAAAACTTCTTTAACTGTTTGAGTTGATCAAGTAGACTCTTTTATTTTAAAAGAGTGTGGGGAGTTGTTTACTTATCCTCTCTTCTGATCTTATTTAGGGGTTAAGGTATCAAGGTCAAGGTCAAGGTGGCTGGCTTGTCACGAGTTCGAGCCCAGTACCACTAAATACCACCATGTAGGGAAACGATGCACGTTAAATCTGTCGAGAGCTCAAACGTCCTCTCGTTGGTGTGGTGTGGTAGTTAGGAGAGGGGGTGCTAGCTCAGTGTCGTCCACGTCACTTGACCATGGTTCAAAATGACGTGGTCTGTCGCCAAAAGCCCTCGTGTAGCGGAACAGTGTGACACAGTAGCGCACACAGGAATTTTTCAAGTGGGGAGGTCGAAAGTTCACCATTCTTGTATCAAGCTCCTTTTGAATAAATAATTAGCATTAATTAATAAAATTAATCATTAATAACAAGTAATTAATTAAATTTTACGTACTATATACATAGAATTATAATCAATCGGAAAAAAAGCAAGGGCTTTGGGGGGTCCGGACCCCCTCCCCCATTGTGTGCGCCACTGCTGTATACTGTTATTTTGCAAACGATTTCATAAATTTACTGTACTGATTCACATAAGGGTGGTTGGTCTGTGATGCCCAAGGCCGGATCTACGCATGGGCTTAATGGGCTGCAGCCCAGGGCCCCCCGTTCCCCGTTGAAGATAAGAACAGATAGAGATGCTTACAATCAAAATAGTAATAAAATAATAAACCAATAAAAAATACAAACCAAAAATAAAATATTCGAAATACCTTATCAAATTTACTTTAATTTTCGAGAGCAAAAGCAATTTACTTTTGTTCTTCCCCCTACCACCGAATAGGGGGAAATTAATAATTAATAGACAGAGGCTCTATCATACAGCGGCGCCGAAGAGCATCGAGCATTTATGAAAATACAATTGCATTATTTCTTAAAGCCATTTTGTTTCGTAGAAAAATAATAATTTTAAGTTACAATATTATACTGATATGGTGTTGTGTCCTGTGCATAATACCTGAAATTAAAAGATACTTAGGTACCTAATTATTCAAGTAAAAAGTAAGTACCAATACACGTATCTAAATTACACTCAGGAACATTGAAAATAGCGACCCAAGAAGAAAGCATCGGATTGAAATGAAATTTAATACACATAATGACACGGATGAGAGAATCACTTGATCTCAAAAACAAGACAATTAAACGAATACAGGGTGTGTAACGACACAAATACTGGGCAACTTCAATAGCGCGTTGGACCACCCCCAGCTGCAATACATGCCGCCACACGGTCCGGCATTGAGTTGATTAGACACCTTATGTTGTCCTGAGGCGGATGGGCCCACAAATCTTGAACAGCCAACTCTAAATCATGTACAGAGTGACACGATGGCATCTGCCATTTTAGCTGATCCCACACGTGCTCTACAGGGGACAAATCGGGGAAGCGGGCTGGCCATCGAAGAGTCTGAAAATAACGTAGGAAGTCTTGAGCAACTCTTGCTGTATGCGGACGAGCATTATCTTGCTGGAAAATTGCCCCTGGGAGACCATTTAGTAAAAGTCCTAAATGGGGTCGAAGAATATCATCAACGTAACGTTGGCCCGTTAAGGTTCCACGCATCACAATTAAAGTGGACCGGCTATCATAGGCTATGCCCCCCAGACCATTACACCAGCTGTGCGGGCAGTGTGACGTAGAACAGTGTGGGGGGAATTGTACCGCTCACCAGGGCGCCTCCACACCCGTACACGGTTATCATCTGTCCCCAAAACAAACCGGAATTCATCACTAAACACAACCTTTTGCCAATCTGGGACATTCCACATTGATCTGGCTTGGCACCACTGTAGACGCAGTTGCCGATGTTCGGGTGTTAAAGGTAGTGCACGGAAAGGGCACTTGGATTTAAGATTTGCTTCTGCAAGGC
The DNA here is from genome assembly GCA_019973935.1 of Trichonephila clavipes. NCBI lineage: Eukaryota > Metazoa > Arthropoda > Arachnida > Araneae > Nephilidae > Trichonephila > Trichonephila clavipes. The sequence continues at coordinate 44,641 of BMAU01004254.1, forward strand.
TTCTGGAAATTGTTTGTGGAACAATTGCTACGCCTACGTCTGCTCGTATCGTTGAACGAGTCACTGTGGGGTCCACAAGTGCTTGCTGCCCGATCCTTCGATCCTTTCTCCTCGTGGTCTTCCTGGTCGCTCCAGACCCGGTTTTCCGCGCGTGGGTACCTTCTCGTGTCCACTGCTCCCAACAATTTCTAACGGCACACTCCGTTCGATCCACCTGGCCAGCAACACGGCGCGTCGACCAGCCTGCAGTTTTCGTCCCGATGATCAGGCCTCTCTCAAACTCGCTTAACTGTGAGAAATGTCTTCTAGCACGCGTTTACCTGGCATGTTTCGCTTACCAAAGTCTTCCTACAATCGGCGGGTAATCGTCACGTTTATGAATCTCCAAATTTGCGCTGGCTTATATAGCACCCTCTTCCTGATTGTAGCGCCACCTCGGCATGTATGAGCATGCGTATTGGCACAAAACTTGGATCATTTGCATATCACATTACGCTGTACTTATTTGCAAAGTTTCGCGATTGTATTTTGCTTCCTTCTTGGGTCGTTATTTTCAATGTTCCTGAGTGTATTTAAGTAGGAAGGTATTGAAGTTATTATTAAGTATTTTCTGTATTTTTTAAATTTTTCAAGGATTGAAAACATCAGGATTTCCTATAAAGATGTATGTTGTCTTGAAATTTGTGATGAGTAACTTAATTACTTCTATAGGATTGAAAAAAAAATAACAATCATTTCATGTGGACCACCAGCATTTACATTTCGCTATGCTTCCATTGAATCACCCTTTTTATGAAAGGAACGATGTTGCTTGCGAATTTTACAATTTTAACATAAAATAAATACAATAGAAAGTAATATTAACGTATTACACATTCAGATATAAATTATTTACACTATTTTAAGCGTTCATTACACAAAATTTGTAACAATGTGTTACTTTTGTTGAGCGGAGATCAGCTTAGGGAGGTGTTTTGAAGAATTGATCCACAAGAGTGTTACGGGGCGTTATAAGTATAAAAAAAGTCCCTTTTTTCAGCTATTAGATCTTAACTCAGTGGCGCAACAGCCTATGAAGGGCAAGGCCTACTGTACCCAACTCAGTATACGTGACCTTGGGTCCTAAGGTGCATTAGCGGATGTTCCCTCCCCTCAAGTGCTCAGTCTGACGCGAAACCCCCAATGTTAAGCTCCCAAGCAGCTTGGTACTCATTTTTGGACCCACTAAAGGGATGAAAGGATAAGTCAACCTTTCCGAGCCCGGGGTTTGAACATCGGACCTGTGATATGGAAGCGCGATGCACTGACCACTCAGCCACTGGGCTTCCTGCTTTTAGACTTACAGACTTAAAATCTAACAAATATGGTTTTTTGCTCAGCTGAGATATGCAAAAGCTTTTTTTTTAATTTGCAGTTCACATCACGTAAAATTAACTCATTAAAAACTTCTTCATCCTTCAATCTGTATAGTTTAATTTTTCAATTCACCCACGTAAAAAAAAACGGGTATAGCAGCTAGTTATAAATCTAATATATATTATAAATGTGAAAGTTTGTGAGTATCTTTGTGGGTCTTTCACGCAAAAACAACTGAGTGGATTTTAATGAAACTTTACAGTAATATAGCTTATACATCAGAATAACACTTAAGCTAAAATTTATAAAGATATTGTGAGAAGTTTTCAAAATATAATGACAATTGTCAAGAAAGTAGGAAAAAATTCTGCCATTTGCAAAAAAGCCCGTGACAGCATTCATCTATCTTTTTTATCCCTTCTGTTTTGTCTACGCCGTACCTCAGTGCGCGCTCCGCTTTTCATTGAATTTGTTCATCAGTGTCATCACTGTTTTTATTTCATAATAAAACTAGATTTCGAAGGGAGATTTTAACATAAAATAAATACAACAAAAAGTTATATTCATGTATTACATTTCCTGATATAAATTATTTACACTATTTTAAGTGTTCATTACACAAAATTTTTAACTATGACAGTGGAAGGAAAACTATGAAATTAAAATAAAATATCAAAATGTTTTTATCATTTAGTTTTTTTTTCCTTTTTGAATATTTTTTTCAGTACATGTAAATATATATCTACGCTTCCCCATATATATATATGTGTGTGTGTGTGTGTGTTTTAAAAGTATTTCTATTAATTCATTTCTAAATTAATTAATTGTTAATTAAAAAGGTACATTGTCTATTATTTTGGATAAAAATACATTTCAGAGACATTTTTAAGCTAACTAAAGAATCGTTTTCTTTTTATTGCTTCACATTAATAATTTTTTAACTAATGCAATATTGTTTTTTAAAAGTCATAGATCAAAATTTGAAGCTATATTTTATCTGTGAGGGAGAGGGGAAGAGGAAACAATAATTTTACACTAAAAAAACCGTATTATGCCGGGCTAGAGGGAGGGGGGAAAACCTGTCTTAAATCGAAAATATGTGGAACAAATTTCGAAAAAGGGAAATTTAATGAAATAAGTTTAGAAATCACTCACATTGCGCGCGTACAAACACACACATAATTGCTGGCGTCATGAGGGAAAGAGAAAGCCCGTGCAAAGCCGGGCCATGCAGCTAGTATATGTATAAACTAGCTGGTATACCCGTTCTTCGCACGGGTGAACTGAAAAATTAAACAACACAGATTGAAGGATAAAGAAGTTTTTAATGAGTTAATTTTACGTGAATTGCAAATTAAACAAAAAAAGCTTTTGGCGTAACTCAGGTAACAAAAAAAAAGAGAGAGAAATAAAACACCTTTGTTAAATTTTAAGTATGTAGGTCTAATAGCTAATAAAACGGCTTTTTGAGGGTCGATTTTTGAAAATACCTTCCTAAGCTGATATCTGTTCAGCAAAAGTAACACATTATTACAAATTTTGTGTAACGAACGCTTAAAATAGGGTAAATAATTTATATCTGAAATTCTAATACATTAATATTACTTTCTGTAGTATTTATTTTATGTTAAAATTGTAATATTCGCAAGCAACGCCGTTTCTTAAATTATAATGACGATCCAATGAAAAACATAGCGAAATGTTAACGATAGAGTTAAAATGGCAAATGCCTAGCTACTTTCATAACTCGAGCTTTATTAGAGCTTTGTAAGACCCGCCGTGTAGGGGAGAAATGCTCTTTAATACTTTATCCAACCACATTATGATTTACTGCAGTTTTTTTCATACAATATTTGTTTTTGGATCACTACATTTACAAATTAAGAGATATACATAAAATACTCCACTTTGGAAAATTTAATCCGTTAGAGCTAATAAATTAATTAAAGATATTCCACTGTAAAATTAATTATGTACACCGTTCACTTAAAATAAGTAGTCAAATCATTTTCCAAGGTCTTCATTAACAGGCAAAAACATAAGGCACTTAAATTTTGACAAACTATCTTTTCCGCTAAAATACTCATCATGGAACCCGTGCTGCCATATATATATCTTGGAAGAGTGGATTTCAAAGAATATTCCTGCTAATTATTGGTAGAATATTCCTTCTAAGTTGGTGTGGTGTGGTAGTTAGGAGAAAGTGGTGCCAGTTCAGATGTCGTCCACGTTACTTGACTATGGTTCAAAATTACGTGATCCGTTGCCAAAAGCCCTCGTGTAGCTGAACAGTGCAACACTAATATTCACTCACACTCCAAGAAATACAGAACAATAGTTATTGCGTTTTTAAGTGTAAAAATAATTATATCTGCCTATTCAATTAAAATTATAGCGTTATAATTAACAACCACAAATAAATTTTGAAAATTTGTCCAAATGATGCAGTGTGAAAGAGAAAGCTTATTTACTTTAAGTATCAGAACTGATAAAAGCATTTATTTAGAAAAAAGATCAATTTCTTACTACCAAATGTGCATATTAAGATGTTATATATAAAAAAACATTAAAATAAAGAGAGATTTATAACAACCTCTCCCTTCAAAACTTAGTTTGATTCTGAAATAAAAAAAATAGGCATTATATCAGAGGAATTAATTAGAAGCCAGCACCTTGCGTATCCAAAACAAAAAAGGTTTTTCACAAACAAAAGATAGATATATGCAGACGTGTTTTTTTTTTTTGCAGCGCATGCCAGAATTGCTAGCAGAAGACAGAATTTTTTCCTACTTACTTGACAAATATCGTTATATTTGTGACACTTTTCCCAAATCTATATAAATTATAGTCTATGCTATAAATTATAGCCAATGTGCTATTCTGATGTATAAGCTATATTACTGTAAAGTTTCATTAAAATCCATTCAGTATTTTTTGCGTGAAAGACCAACAAAGATTTTCACAAACTTTCACATTTATAATATATATTAGATTAAGAACGCCTGAAACACCTCAGGCGCTACGCAAGGGGATCAAATGCCCGTTCCCATAGCAACAGGTTCTCGAATTTCCCTTGTCCACTCTTTCAATCGATCTGTTGATTCACTGAGCGGCTTATTTTTTGCTTTTAATGTTCGTTGGTTTTAAAATCGGAGCATACCTAGAAAATCATTTTCTAATCCCTTTTAATTTTATAGAATATCGATTATAGCAGAAAAAGATTTAATTATGTTTTGATTATTTGATCATATTTAACTAGTATTTCATTAAATTTGAAATAGTTAACGTCATGTTTCCTCAACAAGTGTCACACACAGGTTCCGGTTAGATTAATATAACTTCCTTGAAGAAAATCTTTCGCATCTGATTTTTACTGAAAATAAACTATAACAGTAATATAATTTGTTTAAATACATAATTTTGTTCATCTAGTTCAGGGGTGGCCAACCTGTCACACGTGTGCCATAGTGTGGAAAGGCTGAGTTGTAACAGTTGCACGCGAAGACTTATTGAAAAATTTAAGAAATTGAAAGATACTGATAAATATTACAATCTTGTACAGTTTTATTAAAATGCGGTTGTCTCAGACAAAAAAAGAAAGAAAGAAACCATCAGAATTTAATATAAATACACTAAATTGAATTGCGATAGAAAATTGGTATTTTTTTCTTTCAGATGAAGCTGCGGGTTGGTAATTGCCATTGCAGACCTAGTACATTCCGAAAGAGTTGGTATCATTTTTTTGTGTGGCACCATATAGGTGGATACCAATTGCCATAGTGTAATTTTGACACCCGGCTGCGTCCCCAGAGAGAGGCACTTGAGCTATGGCAGTGCGAAATGAAGCTAAGAATAAAATTTTGCTGAGGGCACTCTAAGGATCTTTAACACGCCACGCCATGCTGTCGAATTTTTGCACCTCCACCCCAAGTAAAAATATCCCTGATGTTAAAACACTGCCATTAAATACTTTATCAGTTAATAATCGATCTATTATTAACAAAATATCTATCAATAATTCTGGAATTTTAAACCAATAAAAACAGTTTGAATGCTATTTTTAAAGCACATATTTTTTACAGATGTTAACTACTAAGCTGTTCCTATTAAATAAAAAGAATATTATGTTACGTTTATTTTACGTTTTAATGCGGTAAATTTATTTTGTTGGTTTTATATTAAGTTCTATTCTCTGGTTTTACGAAAAAAAATATGACAATCCTGGTGAATGTACAATACTTTGAATATATTACATATTTGAATTACATTTTTGAATTACATATTTGAATAACATTTTGAATATATTACATATTTATGAATGCACAATAGTTTGAATACATTTCATATTTGATTGAAATGAGATGAATTTGAAAGAATAATTTAAAAATGACATTTAAAGGGACTTGGTACCTTAAAAAAGACCTAAATGTAATTTCTGTATTTCTACTTAGTTATATTCTTTACATTGTTTTCTTTCGATTTATACATCACATTTGCATACCTGAAAATTAGAAGTTGGAAAAAACTTCAATTGAAAAATGTAAGCAAACAAATTAGGGAAGCAGATAATGCCCCCTTTTAAGAAAAAAAAAAAGCTTTTTGATAAAGAAAAGCTATTTTAAAAAGTGAAATGATAATTAAAATAAAAGAAGGTGTTACAAATATAAAGCAGGATATTTTTGAAGTATTATATTAATGTGTGTGTGTAATTTTTTTTTTCTTTTGAGATGTGTGCATACAAAATTTTTTAATTGATTCATTTTGTATTAATAATTTTATAATTTCAGTTCATATCCATCATAGGCTTTTCATAAAGATATAATGTTTCAATATTATGTGAAGCAAAAAACTTTTAAATTTCTGTCAAGACGAAAAAAAAAATTTTTTTAGCATTTTCCTTGAGCTCTTATATATATATATATGCTGTTAATATTCTCTAAAAACAGATAACTTGTAAAATATATGGGTTACAAATTTTAAGAAAAATATGTGGCTAATATTTTAAAATGAAATTTTATTTTTATTTTTGCTTAAAACAATTATTTTTTTAGAATTATAAACTTTAAAATGGTTTTTCTCAGTTCGAGTTTTTTCGCATTCAAAATGCTTCTCCTTCCACAATTACTTACCAATCACTTTCATTTTTTCCCTGTGTGTTATACATAATGTATGTAACAAAATTAGGGATCGATTTTGCGGTAAACTTAAAATTTTTTTTAAAAGTAAAATGTAGGAGATTTCGGCTTTTTTGGTGAATTTTAGCATATATCTCTCAACAGTTTTTTTTTCCAAAACTAATTAAGTTATTGTAAAATCGATCCCTAAAGTTGTTTAAAACATCCTTAAGAATATTACATAAAAATTCAACATCAAAAAATAAATAATTGCAAAAGGAGTACAATTTTAAAATTTTCCAAATTTTCTTTCAAGAATTTTAATTTTTAAAATTGTGTGAAAAATATTTGCAAAATTTCATATCTCGTGTCATTTTCTGAAATAGAAACATTATATGAAATGCTAAAACGTAATTTTTAAATATATAAATTATTCTAAAGATGCCAAAAGTCCCTCTATATTTTTTACCGATTTTACAATTTTTATTCCAAAAAAATATTCCTAAGTAGTTTTTGAAATTAAGCCGAGTTATCCAAAAAAAAGTTATTAAATTAATTGCTTAAGTTTTTGAAATAAAAAAAAAGAACTTTTTTTTCTTGTATTGTACGAATGCATTTTATTCCAGTCAAAATCTGTAAGAGGATTTGAGATTCCCCCCAAAAAAAAAAAAAAAATCAAACGCCTCGTTTTTTTTTTCAAATGACGCTTAGCCATCTGCTTTTATGCACTTTTTCGAAGACTCAAAACACAACCCTCTTCCAGATAGACCAGAAAAATCTATTGAGAAGCACGAATACCATGGCAACGGCGGTTTTCACAGTGATTTATTGATTTTTTGATGGATATTCTTTTCTCTCAATGTCTCTTTTATTTTTGAAAAAAAAAATGATTTAATGCAGATGAATTTTTTATTTTATTTTTCACTGCTCCGTTGAAAGATATTTTCCATCCATTGAAAAGATGTTTATCACCCCTAAGATGGAAATAGATTCCCCCAAAAGGGAGTGAGATAAAATCGTCCCTTTCGAATGGATCCATCCCTCCTGCCCTATTCAGACAAAATGAAACGGGATTCTCGGAATGCAGATGACGTCATCTGAGACACGCGGCAATCCAGGTCAACCGCGCGCGCGGTTGACAAATCGTTTCTCTCTGAAATCCTTCCATTTAAAAAAAAGTTGCTGAAAAATATATTTAACTAGCTGGTATACCCGTTCTTCGCACGGGTGAACTGAAAAATTAAACAACACAGATTGAAGGAAAAAGAAGTTTTTAATGAGTTAATTTTATGTGAATTGAAAATTAAACAAAAAAAGCTTTTTGCATATCTCAGCTAAACAAAAAAAGAAAGGAAAAAAAAAACACCTCTGTTAAATTTTAACTATGTAGATCTAATAGCCGATAAAAAGGATTTTTTAAATTTATAATTCCTCGTAACACTCTTGAGAGTCGATTTTTCAAAATACCTCCCTAAGCTGATCTCTGCTCTGCAAAAGTAACACATTCTTAAAAGTTTTGAGAATGGACGCTTAAGGTAGTGTAAATATATACTGCAGTTTTTTTCATACAATTATTTCTTTGGATCACTATGTGTACAAATTAAGGGATATACATAAACAAAATACTCCACTTTGGAAAATTTAATCCGTTAGAGCTAATAAATTAATTAAAGATATTCCACTGTAAAATTAATTATGTACACCGTTCACTTAAAATAAGTAGTCAAATCATTTTCCAAGGTCTTCATTAACAGGCAAAACCATAAGACACTTAAATTTTGACATTAACTATTTTTTTGCGACAAAAATAATAATCTTTGCAATCCGCTGAAAACGCAATATCTGCTACAAAACTTTTCGCCTTCCCCACTAAAATACTCCTCATAGAACCCGTGCTGCCATATATCTTGGAAGAGCGGATTTCAAAAAATATTAAAGCTAAGTATATTGGTAGAATATTCCTGCTAAGTTGGTGTAGTGTGGTAGTTAGGAGAAGGGGGTGCCAGCTCAAGTGTCGTTCCCGTCACTTGACCAATGTTCAAAATTACATGGTCCGTCTCCAAAAGCCCTCGTGCAGCTGAACAGTGCGACGTTAATATTCACTCACTCACTCACTGCAAAAAATACAGTGCAGTAGTTATAATTAGTTTTATACTTAAAAATGCAATATCTGCATATTCAATTAAAATTACAGCGTTATAATTAACTACTAACCACAAAAAAATTATGAGTTAGTCCAAAGGATGTAGTGTGAAAGAAAGTTTATTTACTTTAAGTACCAGAAGCGATAAAAGTAGTTACTTTGAAAATAGATCAATTTCTTGCTACCAAATGTGCATAATAAAATCATAAAAAAAACATTAAAATAAAGAGATTTATATAACAACCTCTCCCTTCAAAACTCAGTTTTATTCTGAAATAAAAAAAATAGGCATTATTCTGATGACAGGAATTAATTAGATTGATTGATTGATTGATTGAATATTAACGTCGCACTGTTCAGCTACACGAGGGCTTTTGGCGACGGACCACGTAATTTTGAACCATGGTCAAGTGACGTGGACGACACCTGAGCTGGCACCCCCCTCTCCTAACTACCACACCACACCAACGGGAGGACGTTTCAGCTCTCGACAGATTTAACGTGCATCGCTGCCCTACACGGCGGGTCTTTAGTGGTACTGGGCTCGATCCTGTGACAAAGCAAGCCACAGTCCGATACCTATACCACTCGGCTACCGCGGCCACAGGAATTAATTAGAAGCGATTCCCTTGCGTAGCCAAAACAAAAAGAGTTTTTCACAAACAAAAGATAGATATATGCTGATATGGGCTTTTTTGCTTGCAGATGGCAGAATTTTTTCCTTCTTACTTGACAAATAGCGTTATATTTCGGACACTTTTTACAAATTTTTATAAATTATAGCCTATGGTATAAATTATAGCCTATGTGTTATTCTGATGTATAAGCTATATTACTGTAAAGTTTCATTAAAATGCATTAAGTTGTTTTTGCGTGAAAGACCCACAAAGATTTTTACAAACTTTCACATTTATAATATATATACTAGCTGGTATACCGGTTCTTCGCACGGGTGAACTGAAAAATTAAACACAGATTGAAGGAAAAAGAAGTTTTTAATGAGTTAATTTTACGTGAATTGCAAATTAAACAAAAAAAAGCTTTTTTTGCGTAGCTCAGCAAAACAAAAACAAAAAAAAAGAGAGAAATGAAACACCTTTGTTAAATTTTAAGTATGTAGATCTAATAGCTGATAAAAAGGATATATTTTTTATTCATAACTCCCCTAACACTCTTGAGGGTCGATTTTTGAAAATACCATCCTAAGCTGATCTCTGCTCAGCAAAAGAAACACATTGTTAAAAGTTTTGTGTAATGAACGCTTAAAATAGTGTATATAGTTTTTTATCTGAAAGTATAATACATTAATATTACTTTCTGTAGTATTTATTTTATGTTAAAATTGTAATATTCGCAAGCAACGCCGTTTATTAAATTATAATGACGATTCAATAAAAAACATAGCGAAATGTTAACGATAGAGTTAAAATGGCAAATGCCTAGCTACTTTCATAACTCGAGCTTTATTAGAGCTTTGTAAGACCAGCCGTGTAGGGGCGAAATGCACTTTAATACTTTGTCCAACCGCATTATGATTTACTGCATTTTTCATAAAATATTTTTTTTTTTGGATCACTACATTTACAAATTAAGGGATATACATAAACAAAATACTCCACTTTGGAAAATTTAATTCGTTAGAGCTCATAAATTAATTAAAGATATTCCACTGTAAAATTAATTATATATACCGTTCGAATTTGCGCTGGCTTATATAGCACCCTCTTCCTGATTGTAGCGCCACCTCGGCGTGTATGAGCATGCGTATTGGCACAAAACTTGGATCATTTGCATATCACATTACGCTGTACTTATTTGTAAAGTTTCGCGATTGTACTTAGCTTCCTTCTTGGGTCGCTATTTTCAATGTTCCTGAGTGTATATACATAGGACAGAATCACAATATTAAGTGACAAAATAGAAAGCGATTTTCCATTTTCCTTTCTATATATGCTGTTGGATTTTTTTGTTGTTTGTTACTATTTATTCATGAAAGAATTTTAACTACTATTCCAATGAAATAGTACAGTTCAAATGTTCAATACTCAAATTCACAACTCATTTACACAATAAACTGAGTGCAAAATAAATGATGTGGCTACGAGTGTTTCTTTCTCAATTTAAATAAAACATTTATTCAGCTATTTACATGGATGCATAAAAAAGGTTAATTATTATGGTGCACGCTCATAGCCATCGGCTCCCTCCAAATGCATCTAGAGGAATTCTCCCTCCCTCTCTTTTCGGAGCGCTTTTCCTTCCCCTGTTGCCGGCCGCGGTAGCCGAGTGGTATAGGTATCGGATCGTGGCTTGCTTTGTCACGAGTTCGATCCCAGTACCACTAAAGACCCGCCGTGTAGGGCAGCGATGCACATTAAATCTGTCGAGAGCTGAAACGTCCTCCCGTTGGTGTGGTGTGGTAGTTAGGAGAGGGGGGTGCCAGCTCAGGTGTCGTCCACGTCACTTGACCATGGTTCAAAATTACGTGGTCCGTCGCCAAAAGCCCTCGTGTAGCTGAACAGTGCGACGTTAATATTCAATCAATCAATTCCCCTGTTGCCACCCCAGTCAAGAGAAACCAGGCGCTCGCCGCTCCTTGGGTCAATCATCCCTTCGCTCCTTGGGTGCCTTCAGGGGACACACCCCTTCGCTCTTTGGTGCTTTCACAACAGCAAAGAAATCACATTCTCCGAAATTCGAACATCTCAGGTGGGATTCGAACTCACGACCTCTGGATTAGAAGTTTAACGCACTCTCCATTGCGCTACAAGGACGCAACGACAGATTTTTCTTTTTATATATGGTGTTAGACTGTTATTTTTGTTTGCTATTATTTATTCGTTAATTAAATAAAAAAATGAATTAATATTTGAAAAAACTGTATTAACATCAAGTGTCATCCACTACAAGTTTTAAAAAATGTGTTTAAACTTGAGTGGATGAATTAAAGGTATTTTATTAACGACTGAAAGTTTGAACAAGATATATATAGGGAGAGTGAACTAATAGTAGGAAATGAATAACAAAACACGTATTCCACGCTGCAGGGCAGCATTTTAAAAATGAAATAGTTAACTATTTTAGCTGAATCTATTCCTAATGAGATAATATGCATCGTCAAAAAAAGCAAAGTATACACTATAATTCTTGACTCTAAAGTTTGTTATTAGATATGTGAGCACTACTGATGGTAAGGTGTATATATATATGTATATATGTATAAATGTATATATATATATATATATATATATATTTTCTAGGAGTTTTTAGGAATATATACTACACAAGAAAGGCTGTCAGATATGGACACATTCCCTAATGAATCCGAAATCTCTGAAAAAATTGATTTCACCAAAATTATTGACAAACTTGCTTCTCAGAAAGCCAGAAAAATTATTTTACATGGAATTATTAAGTAGTCTTTGTAGAACTTATTTATATAGTTTCCGCTTTTTGAGATTTATGCTTTAGACTCGGGTGTTGTCCTCGTCACTTGACCATGATTCAAAATTACGAGGTCCGTCACCTAAAGCCATCGAGTAGTTGAATAGTGTGACATAAATATTCACTCACTCGCCACTGAAGTCCAATAGTGTACAGGAGAAAATGTACATTAAATCTTTTGAGGTTTAAAGTCCTCCTGTTGAGGTAGTGTAGAAATTTGAAAAGGGGTGGCAGCTCAGGCTTCATCCTCGTCACTTGACAGTTTCCAAATTACAAGATTCGTCACCAGTAACCCTCGTGTGGCTTCAAACAGCGACGCTTAATTGGCACTTTGAAATGGTTTTCTTTAATAGTTTTGAATGTTATTTTTTGGCATACTCTGAAAATGCAATTTTCTTTTTGGAATTTATGACAGATTCAGGTTTTAATAAAATGATTTACATGCTAGTAAATAAAGTGCTATTTTTTAAAGTACTCCTCCTAAGAATATCATATATGAGCAGGGGTGGCCATTAAGTCGATCTCGATCGACCGCAGGACCACCAAGACATTTTCGGGTGACCGCCTGAAGATTAGTAGTTAATAATTACATACCAAAATATATTCAAGATTGGCTGACAGTATGCAGCCTAAGTCTTCTTCTGACTATAACTAAGAGACAGGAGCGTAGCTACTGCCATATCAATGATACGGGGCCCCAAAACGTGTAAGAAAATAATTGCAAAATTTTTAGGGGCTCCCAGAAAGGACCCCCCTAAAGAGCATGGATACAGAGTCCACTCAAGACTAGCTACGAGAACCAACTTTAGGGGGAAATCTTTTATTTATTAATGTATTTTAAACTGATAATAAATGCATCATGAGGTATTATTTTATTTGTGGCCATTATATTATGTTTGTATCTTGCGGTTTGCTTTATACGTGGTCTTATAAATGTAAGTTTTTTTTATTGTATTTATGTAGGTACGTGCTTATTCTATATTTATTAAGTTATAATAAATGTTGTAGACTTATATTTCAATTCCTACCATTATAGTTCACACTCTCCCTATATATATATATATATATATATATATATATATATATATATATATATTATATATATATTATATATATTCATTTATATATATATATCTTGTTCAAATTTTCAGTCGTTAATAAAATACCTTTTATTCATCCACTCAAGTTCAAATACATTTTTTTAAACTTGTAGTGGATGATACTTGATGTTAATACAGTTTTTTCAAATATTAATTCATTTCTTATTTAATTAACGAATAAATAATGGCAAACAAAAATTACAGTCTAACACCATATATAAAAAGGAAAATCTCTCGTTTCGTCCCTGTAGCGCAATAGATAGTGTGTTGAACTTCTAATCCAAAGGTCATGAGTTTGAATCCCACCTGAGGGCTGCGGTAACCCAGTGGTCAAGATATTGGAACATGGCAGGCATGCCATGAGTTCGAGCCCAGTACCACTGAAGACCTGCCGTGTAGGGCACCGATGCACGTTGGATTTGTCGAGAGCTCACATATCCTCCTGTTGGTGTGGTAGTTAGGAGAGTGGGTGCTAGCTCAGGTGTCGTCTACGTCACTTGACCATTGTTCAAAATTACGTAATCCGTCACCAAAAGCCCTTGTGTAGCTGAACAGTGCGACGTTAATATTCACTCACTCGAATCCCACCTGAGATGTCCGGATTTCCGAGAATGTGATTGCTTTGTACTGTAATATTTCATTGGAATAGTTAGATGTATTTCATGAGTAAATATTAACAAACGAAAATAATAGTCCAACACTATTTATAGAAAGGAAAATCTCTTGGTTTTGCCCCTTAATATTGCGATTCGGTCATATGTATATACATATTTATATTAATTGTAATTATTTAATAAAAAGTAACTAAAATAAAAATTTTCTTTGTTGACCTATGCAGGAATTGAATTACATTATTTTTTTATATGTTACTTGTTCTCAGCTCACCTCATCTAAGCCACTGAATGGACAGAAACACCCTCAGTCTCTTCATCTCTCAATTTTATAGTAGGTTTAAGTTTTTGAATTAGAAAATCTTTTTCTTAGGAATCTTCAAAAAATCAATAAAATACGATTTTTATAATGTATTATGCATTTATTAATGTAAAGCTGAATGTAATGTATATTATATATATACACATGTGTAGTCGCTTTAATGTCATGTTACTTTTTAAACTTAATGTACATATTGTGACGATTGAAATAAATAAAGGTAATGCGATCTTGATTAATTTAAATATTTTTTTTATTACGTCACATCTATTATTTACAGATTATACATTGAAGTTATTAAACTTATTCACTAGATTATTAGAGTTCAAGTTCTGTTTGTGAGGGAGGAGTTTTTTTGGGGTCCGCTCTTCAAGAAGTTTTCAGATCATCTTTTGTTCTCGCTCTGCTCTCGCTAGGGTCTCGGGGGTGACCGTAGACGGCCCTTTTATCCTCGGGTTGCATCCCGTTCGTGGGCGGAATAGGACCGAGGTCCTTGTGGTGTCAAAGGTTTCCGGGGTGAGTCAAGACAAGACCGCTCAATAATTTAAGATTGCAGGTGTCCCTTGAATGTGTGGTTCATATCTACAAAGAAGCCAATTCACAGCTGGGTGGCGGGAATCTCGTAACAACATATTTAAATTTTTACAATAATGTAACAGAAATATAAACATTTTTTAAGAATTGCAATTTAATATTACTTTTTAGAAGATATTTGATATCAATTTTTTCACAACGGAAGTCATCAAGATTTGATTAAAAATACTGAGCTGATGTAATTTTTCAAATTGACGATAAATCTTGTGTGATTGGGGTTCATCTTATCTTTCTGAATTCTCGCTATCTTTCCTTAAAGAAAATAATTGCCCGCATAAATAAGTGCTTCCGAACATAGCCATTTTCTTCATAACAAACTATGAGTTTTAGGAAAATGATCTACTGATAAATACGAGTATTGTATATGAATCTAGAATTTCAACTTCCATAGATTTTTGCTTCAGCAAAGAATCGCACTGGGGATTTCAATTAATTTATTTGTAAGCTTTCATCAACAATTTCAGAATCGATAGACAGAGATAAAGTAAAAGTGCGAAATTATAACTCATAGCTCTTAAAGTTAGAATAATTCCGTTTCAAACAATTGAGTTTTATGAGCGTATTCAGTAAATTTTTATTTGAGATTTAATCAACAGATATTGACAGACTTCAAAGTGAGATAAGTTTTCTTTTTCTATTTATTTTCGCCAAAGTAATAATACTTAATATTGTTAAATATAGTTGTAACAACACAGTTTTTATCTTAAAGCTTAATATCAAGTTGATTAAGATGGCTTGTAATATCAACTGAGAAAGTCAAGCTCTTTATGCATTGTCCATCTTTTAATTCACAAATTCAAAATATTTTTATTTCTAAGAAAATTATAATTTCGTCCAGCATTTTGAAGAATGATTTCAACACTTTATAATTAGAAAGCTATTGAATTTCCATATAATATGGTAGATCGTTGAATTCATTCTGTATATCTTCGAGAAATTAAGCCAATTTATATATGATGATTCAGTCTATGTTCCATAATAGAATTTACAATTTTGGTGACTATTTTAAAACATGTCCTATATTTAAAACTTTGTAGCACAGTATCTTCTGGTAAATAATACAATGAAAATGCTGAAAATTATTATTATTATGCTGTATGAATGTTTCTTTTAATCTTGCAACAACTCCTTTAGTAATATCGATCATGGTAGGCACAACATCATGCAAGGCAACTTTCCGCGGTAATCACTTTATATTCCATGTTAAATCACTTTTATTAATTTTTGGTGTAACTATATTTTATTCTGAAGGCATATTTAAATGTGTAACTAAATTAAAATTTTTAAATCAAAACAATCTAAAATATAAACAATCAACGTGTCCCACCCTCAACGGGCCGCGGTAAAATTATCAAACGTTGACCGGTCCGCAGCGATAAAAAGTTGCGGAACACTGGTTTAAAGAATCTGGAAGAAAACAATTTCCTAACTGCCCCTCCCTCCCCAGTGAATGTTTGCTACTCAAGAATAAGAGCTGCCCCTGGGATTTAGCTTTTCCTACCGATACTATGAGGCATTTAAATAATTTAAATTTATGGTTACAAGGAAAAGATTGTACTATTCCAAAAAACCCTGATAGTTCCTAAATCTTCTTTTGTTAAGGTGATGGCGGGCCATTAGTTTAACACCTTACATGACATCTAGATGGCGTTGGCTATTGCGAAATTTTTGGCACAAATATTTGTGTGAAGATTCCCAAGATGGGCAATAAATTTCTCTCTCGGGTAACCTTTTCAATGAAATTCTCCCCTTCAGCGAAAGGGAACACGCGGGGGGGGGAGGCTAAGTGAGGGTGATGGTCGTCAAACTAGTAAAATAAATGTTAGCTCTTTTTTTTTTCTTTTTCGGGCGAGGGGATTAAAGCAGCAGAGTGAATCTGGACCATGAAAGACTTCTCATGTCTGGACATTGGTCAATCATCAAACTTTTTCAACTCTTGGACCCCTTAGAACTGTAACATGTTTTCGAGGAAACCCCTTCCTCGCTGAAGGGAATATATCTTAATATAATATTTAAAGTATATAGATAAACATATTTTTGATATTATATGTAAAAAGACAATTTTAAAAAATATTTTATTTTTTATTAAAAACTTTTATGATGTAATTTTAATGTTATTTACTCATTGATAATAGAAATTTGTGATCCAAATGTCACCTACGCATGCATTATACTTAGTAACTGAGATATGTGTTCACAATTTTTTACACAAACTATCGACGTGTAAGCTTTTTGAAATTATCTGCAGTAGCATTTCATATTCCGTGTTCAATTCGTTTTTGTATTTTGTTTTTGTTGCCAATCGCGTTAAAAATATTTTTCACTTTCTAAATACATTTTTGTGAATGGCATGAAAATGTTCATAGCTGTGTGAGAAATTCTGCGTATATGGCATGAATTGGTAACCTAAAATGTAGGTCTTCTAGCTTAAATTTAAATTTTAGCATCGAATCTGTTCATATGTCGATAATTTTTTTTTTTTTTTTTTTTATCTTCTTCATTATAGGTGTTTTTTCCCCCACAAATGTAAAAGGTTTCAAAACATTGTACTAACTAGTATAAAATTACTTCGTGGAACTCGGGATAGCAAACAATAGTATATTCACAATCTACTGCATAAAATAAAGTTTTAAAATTCATTTATTATATTACACAATAAAAGTTTTAAAAAATTTTTCAAATTATGTATAAATAAAATTTTTAATTTTAGTCTATGAGCTTTAGATAATTGTGGCTAAACGAATTTCATGAGAACATAAATCCATTTTGCATACATATTTGTAATTTTTCTTTCCCATTTTTTTTTTTTATTGGGACTCGTGGAACACAGTTTGTCGATCAATTCTCTAGATAAATGATGTACAGAACGAAACTGTTTAATTTTTCCTGAACAAATTATTTTTAAATTTAGAATAGGTGGATTTAAAGCAATGAAAAATTAAATTTCACGTTTTAATGAACAAACAGTATGATACAATTTTACTTTTATACAATAGAACAGGGGTTGGCAACCTATTTCACGAGAGGTACAATTCTCAGTGGTACTCTGAATTACTCAACAAATGTGTCAATTTTTGAGAGGATGGAAGATGATAAATTTATAATGGTCCTTATTATACGAAGATCTCCAGAATTATGGACAATTGCGAAATTTCGAAAAAATTGGAAAGATATCTCGAAACATAAATTTACAGCTATTTTGTGAATTATTGGATGTCATTGCTGGTGAGATTTAATTGTTTGAAAAGAGAAGATCGCGTGCACTCTGCTCTCCGCTTTTGGTTGATTTTGAAAAAAAAAATTCTCTCTCTCTCTGTGTGTATGTGTAGCGCACTTCCTTCAATAGAATCCTCCCCTTTCTCTGCAGGGGGAAGAGGGCCACAGTCTTTACGACTGTGAAACGAAATACTTGTTCTTTTGGGGGGCGGAGGGGAGTAAAATAGTGTTGAATCTTGAGCATGAGAGAGATCTAAAATGGCTTTCTTACTTTTTCGACTCATGGATTCTGATAATTTGTTATGAATGCTTTATTCGTTTCTAAATTTTATGTTCTTGTTTTAAAAAATCGTCTTTTAAAATGTAGTTTTGCTTGATTATAGGTGTTTTTATCCACTAAAAAAAAAAAAGTTCAATTACAAAACGATTTAGTTGTGCAAAAACAATGTATTAAGCATTTGTTTTGTTGGTTCTAAACAATGTTTTAATATAAAGAAAAAGATTTTACTTTTATAATGGAATAATAAATGTTTCTAAAAGTCAAATGTCTTATTACAAAAAAAAAAAATGTTTCAGAAATAAGGTTGTTCGCTATTTCATTAAAAAAAAACTGGTTAATTAATTTGACCATTAATGTTTGTAAAATAATTTTTTAAATTCAAAAATATTTTTTGATTATGTTTTGCAAAAAAAAAAGGAAGAAAAGAGATATTTTTAAATTAAAATTACTTTTTATTAAAATATCATTCCACAAATAAAAAACTTAAGTTAATTTAATTTATTCTTATTATCCATTTTATAATACCCAGGTTCTAAATTAACATTTGGCGTCACACTATAGCTTAAATTTAAACATTAATCTTTAAAGACAAATAAAACAGGACACTAAATTAAAAAGCCGTTCTTTAAATTAACACTTAATTTATTTACAAAACATTTAAATTACGTTAATTACTAAAGATATACATGATTACTTAACTGAATTAGGATCTGAGAGAGAGAGAGAACATGGTGTGCCATCTCGGGAGTCTCCAACCTCGGCAATTTGTCAAAGGGTCGTCAGACCAAAATCGGTGATAAAATTTGTGTCAGAGAGTGACTAAATTCGTCGTGCAAGCGCTTATATTTCGCGGCGGTTTACCTACTGTATTCTGGAGAGGATTCTTTTTCGAAACACAATCAGCTTTTCTGATTGGTCTGAAGTCAGCGGAGGGATATCTTCCCGCGGTCCATAACTCACCCAAAACGCGGGAAATTCCCAAAAAACATCCCATACCATGATGTATTTATGGGTACATTGCCTTCTTCCAGGCGTGGGAAATGCGTCACCCTTTTTCGGTGGGGTGAGAGGCACTCCCAGAAATTCCTCGGCTTGTAAACAACAACAGGGTCTGTATACAAATTACTGTTGTAATCCTTATGGAAAGGCGGCCCCCATCACTCCTCCCCTCTCTCAGATTAACAAAACCAAAATGAATAATAATAAAAAAAAAATTTCAGTAAGCAAACGAAATACAGAATTGGCCTAGCGTCGGCAAATGTCTATGTCAAGAACAAAATTTGTAGACTCCTGGTTCACTATCAGCTGTCCACGTCTTATGAGGGGTTCTGTCCATGTTCATCCATGATGTTGGCAGCTCCATCGTCGCTCAGATATTGCTAAAGAAATCTGCTAAACTGCAAAAAAAAATAACAGAAACTTTGTCTCCCAGGGAAACCATATTAGTAATGAAACAACAGTTATGAGAAAAAAAAATTAAACTTGGCCCTTTGTGACCACACTTGAAGACTCCAAGCACCAATTTCCAACTCCTCTCACCGCTCATAAAATGAAAATAAGAATGTTAAAAAAAAAATACAATCAATTTCTGAAGTTCCTAACCTATTCCGTGAGGGAAAACCAAATTAACTATCAACAACTATAATGACGTTAATGTACTAAGAGGAGAAAAAAAAAATTTACTGAATGGATCACCCAAACAATTCACAAAACATCAGACACAGACTGACAAATAGAAATAATTAAACAATCACAAAGAATCGTGTGCCACTAAATAATAAAAAATATTAAGACAAATAACACGTAAGAATACAAAATTGGCGTATGTAACAACTGCGCAACTAATAAAACAACACTTAGGAGTGTTGAACAAAATACATTGATAAAAAATAAACGCCAGTGAAAACATTTACATACAATTCAAGCGTGGCGCTTAGAAACAGACACTTCATAATCGTTTAACATCGAAATCTTGACACGACCAATGTGAAGTGAAAGTCCCAGACCATCAAAAAAAAACAAAAAACTAGCAGAACTTTTTACATACTCAAGCGTAAAAATTTCAATGGTTAACTAAGAGCATTGATAATATTTAATGAAAATAATTAAGTAAAAGTAAAAAAAATTAGAGATTGAAACGATGAGTGTGCATAAGTGGAGAAAAAAAAATTTTGTAACTTCATAGAATGCTTGGTAGCCTAAGAAATTAAAAAATTCACTACAAGCATTGGTTACAAATAAAAGTTTAAAAAAAAAATTTAACGGAATTAATTAAGATTTGCAAATTAAAATTTTATAAATGAACTAATCGTATAAATGATAAAAAAAAAATTTATAACCTGCAAGAATGCTGAGTAGCCTAAGGAATTTTAAAAGAAAACTTCACTACGAGCATTGGTTACAAATAAAATTAAGAAAAAAAAATTACTGTGATTAAATTTAGAATCGCAAACTGTGAGTGCGCATGTGATCAGTATGCACCCCCACTGTTTACAAATGCAACACAAAAAAAAAAAAAAAACATGCCATTCCCTGCGCAAACGATTTGCTGCATGCCGCAAACGCCAGCACAAGAGATAGAATGAATTTAAGATAAAAAAAAAAATTTTGCAAATCCGATTGTTAAAAAAAATAACTATAACGATTAATATTGCTTAAAAGAAACTTTAAAGAGAAAAAAAAAAAATTTCTTCCACATTCAATACATTTGAATTTCCATTTGAGAAATGAATTCCAGAAATCACAAGTGCAGTTGAAAATTTCAGAAAAAAAAAAATTTAAAACATAAAATTGATATGCAACCCAAGTCATATGAGGCGATACATACAGAGTAAAGTAATTTAACTAAAAGAAAATTATTGCAAGTGTTACACAGAATTAAACAGTTTCCAATATAAAAAAATATCGCTTAACTAATCAACATAACTTTTTAACAATCCTCGTAATACAATGTATCCACAAGTCCAAATAATATAAAAAAAAACTAAAATTGTTTCACTATACGCGCAACAAATATACAAACACGAAAAAAAAAAAAAAAAAACACACAAGATCCTCGATTTACAACAATACCGCTAACTCAATTCATCGAAAATCCTCTAATTAATAACTCAAGTACAATTCTATAACAACAACCTAAAATTCTCAGTAACCTTAAAATGATTCCTCGATAATCCAAAATTGCCTTTACCTCAGATCGTTCACATCTTATGCCTCAACAACACTAACTAAACTCATCTGCAACTACCGAATAATCAATTGACTGCTCCACAATACCATTAACTAAAACCATCTATGCTCATCAACTTATTTACACAAAATCTCACATACTCAATAACACTTAACTAGACTTATCTTCAACTTTCAAATAATTAATCGACTTCTCCACAATATCAATAACCAAAACCCATCTTAGCTCATCAACTTATTCACAAAAATCTCGTAATCCTCCACTCGAACTTTCCTAAATGCATCTCAAAACATTCCTAAATATACCACACAACCATTAATTCAACTTATCCATGTTCATCAACTATTTACTCGGAACTGTACCAAATCATTAACTCAAATTATCCTATCTACATCAAAACAACTTTCTCAATTATACCGTATAATTATATCAACTCAATATTTCCTTTGCCCAAAATCCGTAACTCAAAATATCCTTCTGTACATCAAACAATTTTCTCAAATAAACCATGACTTTCCCTTCAATTCAATTATCCATTTCCATAAAAAAACAACCATCGAATAAACGTACACCTTGAACACAAACTCAACTATCTCCAAAAAAAAAAACCTTCCCAACCATTCAACAAATTCATCAGTGCAAACTTTATCGATCTCCTTCAAATAACTGTCTCAAATATTCCACGAAATCTCTTAACTCAAACTTATGTAACTCCTTACAAGTAGTGAAACAACAACAAAAAAAAAATTCACACCCAATCCAACACCTCCAAATTCCAAACATTTTCAAACTCTCATAGCAACAGCACCGTAACGTAAAAACAGGAAACAAGGGGTGGGGAACGAAAACCCATCGGAAAAATTTTGCTGAATCTCTGTCGCGACAGCAGGGGGGGCGAAGGGAAGACCCCTCCTAAGGCGGCAAGAATCCGACATCCAAAAATTCCACCCCTGAATTATGCTGCCCGCGGGGAGGAGTCCCTGCGACAAGGAGTAACCAATAAACAGAAATTCCAATCAACAAACAGTGTTTGTCCTATACCGGATGGCGTGCGTGGAGGGGGGATACGACGAAAAAGGGTGCGCTCTCCCCACGTTTTCGAAACGAATGGACGAAACATTTTAACACCATTAGCTGACCAACAACAAAAAAAAAAAAAAAAAAAACTTTTTACCAAATAACAAGCAGAACTACGTACTAAAATCCAGAACAAAAAATTGAATCAACGTCAACACTCAGTGAAATAATCTACCCGCACTGACATAAATCAACACATGTAAGCCTAGCCCCAACGAGAAAAAAAAATACAATATCGACCGACCAAAAATCAAAATTCTTAGTAGTTTAGCACACAACCGAGACACACTTATTGACTGCAATTCATTTAACAACCACAGTTAATCTAAACCAACAGAAATACTATCCTGACAAACAAAACCTTCAATTCCTAGTACAGTTTAGCACAAGCGAGACAACGATTGACTGCACATTAATTTAACAACCACAATTAATCGAAACCAACAGAAATACTATCGCGACAAACAAAACCTTCAATTCCTAGTACAGTTTAGCACAAGCGAGACACAATGATTGACTGCACATTAATTTAACAACCACAATTAATCGAAACCAACAGAAATACTATCGCGACAAACAAAACCTTCAATTCCTAGTACAGTTTAGCACAAGCGAGACACAATGATTGACTGCACATTAATTTAACAACCACAATTAATTACAGTTTCGAAAATTAATTTAACAACCACAATTAATCGAAACCAACAGAAATACTATCGCGACAAACAAAACCTTCAATTCCTAGTACAGTTTAGCACAAGCGAGACAATGATTGACTGCACATTAATTTAACAACCACAATTTTAATCTAAACCCTGAATAAAAAAAAAAAAAAAATTCCAAATCTATAGCAAAACAACAACGCAGAAATTAGAAGAGCATTAAAACATTAACGGCAACACACAAAAAAAAATTTTTAGTCAAAGTTAGCAATCATCTCACATAAAAAAACAAACAACATGCGCGGGAAAAAAAAATATTAAAGTTTCAACCCAATATCTTATAGAAAATATTCAAACAACCATCTCTATCCATATCTTAACAAGCATAAATTCCAATGTTATCATCATTTAGTAATACACAACCACTTAAAATTAATACACCAACACAATTTAGCAATAAAATTGATTCTAGCAAAATGCTGCTACCAAAAAATTAATCTTCTACGCAAAAATAAAAATTTAACCAGAAAGTACAGTTATAAACAATCAATTCAGCATAAACTAAACAATTCAATAAAGGAACCTTTTATATGAAAAAATTATTGAAATTCTAGATAATAATCACAAAACAAATTATGTAATAGGAAAAAAAAAAAAAAAATTTAAAATATGTATGTATCATAACAACATTCAAATTTCATGACAGGTGTCCAGAGACCCCAAAATTTGACCTTTGTCACAAACATAAATTAAAGCTTAAAATTACTAAAATTAAAAAATTGACGTACGTACATCATTATCATTGAATAACACTTGCATTACAAATTTATTTAAGATATTGCACAAAACACACAGCATGAAAATATTTTATCTAGAGTTAAAATTGATATTAACCACAAACAACACTATGTCATTTAAGCATAAAATCAAGACATAAAACAAACTGCATAAAAAAATTTAACTGGAATTCATTAAATAACAGGAAATCATTAAATAAATGAGTACAAAATTTGATATAACTAAAAAAAAAAACATAAAACATAGCATGAAACAAGGTGCAACTATGAGACAGGTATCATTCAATGCGTGCTCTCGAAATGACGAAGCGTAAAATTGTAAAAAAAATTAAGTCTCCCTCAAATATTTTTTTTTTTTTAGCGCAGAAACGTATTTAACGAGCCGAATGACCTGCACGAGCCCTTAAATTATACCGTGGACTTGGAACAATACCCTTAACCTCCGTCTCGTCTGGTTGTAAATCATCCAAATTTTTCAAATGCAAATATGAAAATCTCTTAATAAATGGAATCATCCGATTGACATGCGTGTTAAATCTTTTCCTCAATTGTTCTACATGTTGCACCCTATAATTGACATTAGAAAAACGCTCTATCACTCTGTAAGGACCTTCGAACTTGGGTCTGAGTTTTGGAGATAAATTAGATTTAATGTTAGGCGTCTTTATAAAACACAAGGACCCGATCTTGTAATCGTAATGATGTTGTTTTGTCGCTCTCGTACTCAATTCAACATGTGATGCCTCCTGATCCTTTAGATTTTTTAAAACTTTATTGAAAGTATGCTCCAAAGACGGTAAAAGTTTCTCGACATATTCATACCTATTTAGTGGTGTATCAGAATTCTTTTCGTAAGTGTAGGATAATCGAATATCTCTGCCATGCTCTAGGAAAAAGGGAGATGTGTATGTAGCTTCATGGATCGCTGAATTTAATGCTAACATGGTGTGCGGGAGTTGATCATCCCAATCGTTTGTGTTTTGTGAAATTGATGCAAGGATATTGGCTAGCGATTGATTGGGTTTCTCTACCCTACCGTTGACGTGAGCGGAATAACTTGATATGTGCCTTTTTTGAATACCCATGACTCTGCAAAATTCAACAAATTCGGAACTCTTAAAATATGTAGCGTTATCTACGACTAATTTATGTGGGCAACCCCTGTGTACAATGTAATTATCAAAGAAAGCTTTTGAAATCGTACTAGACCTAGTATCCGGAAGTGGAACGATGTGAATATATTTTGTGAATGCATCTATCATAGATAAAACATAGCTATTACCTTTAAGCGTGGTTTTTAAGGGACCGAAAATATCCATATGACACGTTTCTCCTGGTTCAGTACTTTGTTCAACAAGTTGATGGGGTGCAGGCGGGATTTTAAAGGCGTTTTTTCGAGATAAACATATGGTACAAGAACGAACAAAATTTTTAGTATCTTTATACATATTGTGCCAAAAGAAGTTCTCGCTGAGTCGATGATAAGTTTTAAAAAATTTAAGATGTCCTCCATATTCTGAATGAACTGATTCGAGAATTTTAGCTTTTAGACAATGTGGAATGCAAACCTGCTTTCTAGTGGTGTTAGACCTGGGTGATCTCGAGGGGCGCTTGGACAGATGACATAACAAACCTTCCCCATTAATAAAATAGTTGCTGATTTGTGGGCTAACGTCATTTTGATCAATTTTTTGTATGATAGTGCTTAAAACAGAATCTTCGCGTTGCATATTAATGAGATCTTTAGAGTCCGGTAAAGCTATTGTGATGTTGTTAATATAACGAGAAAGATGATCTGCGACTGAATTTAAGGATCCCCTGATGTAGTGTATGTCGTAATTAAATTCTTCCAGAGCCAATTTCCAGCGCAAAATTTTGGAAGAGGGATTTTTATTAGAAAGAAATCCCGCGAGAGGCTTATGATCGGTAAAAACTTTAAATTTTCTGCCTAACAAGAAAGGTCTAAAAAAATTTAATGCTGTATATATCGCGAAAAATTCTAAAACAGTTGCGTTATATTTCGATTGTGATGGATTTAATTTCTTAGAAAAAAAAAAAAAAATATAAAGGTTTGACTTCAGAGTTAGGATATTTTTGTTCTAAAACTGCCCCTATGCCGCGAGAAGAAGCATCCGTTGTTATTTGTAACTCCGCGTTTTGATCAGGTAGTGCCAAGACCGGTGGATTCAATATGGCTTTCTTAATATCATCAAATGCCTCCTGCGTTTCGGATGTCCACTCAAATGGAGTGTCTTTTCTCAATAAATTCGTTAAGGGAAGTGCGCGTTTTGCAAAATTCTTGATATATCTCCTATAAAAATTACAGCACCCTAAAAAAGATTTAATTTGTTTTTGATCCTTTGGAACTGGAAACTCATTAATTGATACGGACTTATCTTTATCTATAAGAATGCCTTCCGGCGTTACCACAAACCCTAAAAATTTACAACTTTTCGTTAAAAACTGACATTTACTCGGATTAAATTTTAAGCGAATCCTTTCAAAGCGTTCAAAAACCTTACCCAGTAGTTCAAAATGTTCATCTATAGTTTTAGTGAATAAAATTATGTCATCTATATAAACCAAGGCTCCGTGGTGTAATAAATCTCCTAGGACCTCCTGTGCGATTGATTGAAAAGCTTTAGGCGAGTTTTTTAAACCGAAACATAATCTGTTAAATTGATATTTATCACCGTCGGGAGTAGAGAATGCCGTCTTATGCCTGTCCGCAAAGTGTAGTGGAATTTGATTAAATGCTGACTTCATGTCTAACGCCGAAAAATAGTTTGAACCTGAAATTTCATGTAGGATGTCGTCCAATGTTGGAATGACAAAATCCTGAGTCACAGTTATTTCGTTGAGTTTCCGAAAATCTAAAACTAGGCGCCATTTTTCTTTCTGTTTGACAAACAATGCCGGAGTATTATACTGAGAATTGGATTTCGAAATAATTCCCGCCTTTTCTAAATCTGCTATTTGACGTCGAAATTCGTTTCTTAAATTGAATGGAATCTTATAAATTGGACATTTAATGGGATAATCGTGTTGTAAACTGATTCTGTGGTGCTCCGTAACGGCCGCGGATAATTCTACCGTAGAGCGAGCGAAAGCACTTTTGTGCGAAATTAAAAGTTGAAATAATCTGTTTTTGATTTTATTGTCCAAACCTGAAAGATTGAAATCTTTTTTCCGTGAGTGGGGGTAAAATATCTTGAGAAACCGGAAAATCAGAAGAAAAGTCTTCGTAATTATTGACTGTAATTATTTTCATGTTCTTGTTAAGGGTAATTATGTTATCTGAATCGTTTCTAATTTCTAAGACGGTGTCATTTGTCTGTGGATCAATTTTAATTTGCGAATTGGTTAAATGAATGTTTTTATTCCGTATCTTTGCTGAACTCCGAATAGTGGCCAGTGACGTCGAATTAGGTAATGTTTCAACATGTATGCGAACATTTGTGACCGAATGGGGACCCACACACGTTTTGTGTTTTAAAAATCCATTTATAAAGTTACTCTGTACCACACGCGTGGGGAGTGAATAATGAATAAGCGGAATTGAAAAATTATGAATTAATAAACGGTTTTTTCCTATATCTAAAACTGCATCCCATACTTTCAAAAATCGTATCCCAAAATAGCGCAATAATTATCGTTGATCTCTTGTTTCGTTATAAAAAAATATGTCGAAATTGAAATTCCCCCAATGATAATTGTATTTCATAGCAACCGATAATTTCTACCGTGTCTCCGCTTACAGCTTTAATCTGAATTGAAACATTAAATTCCCTAAAGTTATCATTTTTTATTTTAGTGAAAAAGAATTAGACATTAAAGATACGGATGCACCTGTGTCAATTAAAATTCTAAACTTGTGATGTTTAATGTTAGCATTTATGATCGGCAGATCGAATATTTGATCTCGAGATTGAATCGGAGAAAACCGCTCCTCTACCGAATGAAAAAAATCTAAATACGGTTTTCTCCATTGAAGTTTAAATTGTGATTGGTGCGAAAACGTTGAAAACCCTTATTCTCAGAATTTGTGTGTGTCGCTCTCACCGAATGCCTGGGGGCTGCGTAATTGTCGCGGAGAGTAGATTCCCTGAAATGTACATGCCTCCCTCCTGGCCTGGGGCTACTTGAAAAGAATACCCGCTTGCGGCATTTCTCCGGGGGGCTGGTAACGGGCAGCGCGTTCGTCCCTCTGTCTCTTCCTACATTCCGCCTGTCTGTGTCCTTGAATACCACAATAGAAGCACTTGAAAACGTTCTCTCTTCTGTTAGAATAGTTCCCACCTGATTTACGAGCTGTAACTGCACTTGCCTCTTGTAGACGGCCGACCCTTAAATTTATTTCTTGTAATCTATCCGCTAATGCTGAAAGAACTGGATTTTCCGTTTGTGCGGACGACAAGCCTGATCTCTCTTCGCTAGCTATTTGATTTAATTTCATATTCTGCTCTTCTATCAATGCGGCATTGATTGATTCCTCTAAATTCAAAGGGTCGCGGGAGAGAACAAACCGGCGTATTTCATTTTTTAAACCACTTATAAACCGAGATTGCAACAATTGGTCATTCGCATTTCTCACCGCGGTATTTTGAGCCGAATTTCCTGACTGGAAAATCTGTGTTCCCAGTTTATTGATGCGTGCTGCAAATTCCTGTACGCTCTCCGAAGGACCCTGGATACACGATGAAAATAACTGGAGACGCGTTGATAAAGGTACAGCTTTTTCGAATCTTCCAATAAGAATTCTTGCGATATCGTTATATTCTGTCAATTGACTATGTGTTGGGTCGGATAGAAAAAATTCCTCAGCTATTCCCGTTAATTTTAATTTTAGAATTGTTACTTTCTCATCGTTTGACCACTTGCCTAAATTTGCAACATCGTTTATTTTTCCCAAGAACCTGCGAATTCCTAACGATTCACCTCCGTCGTACATTGGAATTAGATCAATTAGATTAAATTTCTCGAACGCCGTTTGCGTCAAAAGGGGGTCTGATTGTCGTGTACGTGGCATATTTGTTAATTATTAGTTAACACCAAAATTTCTAGCGAATCTAATTCACAACGAGAATCGTTAAGTTAAAACAAAATTTAAGCACTCGTGCAAGGCAACAGAAATTCATGAACTTTTAAATTTAAATGAAACTTTAGCTAATCGGCTCTCGCGTACATACATGCACAGAAAAAAAAATTCACATCAATATTGAAGGAAAAAAAAATTAAAGAGCACAAGTACCTGCGTCATCGTTGCACCTCGGACTCTCTGACAAAACTGCAAGAAAAAAAAATTCACAGTATCAAATTCAAGCAATACATAAAATACACAGTAGCACACGAGATGAAAATTTGTCCTGATGATCCATCAAGAAACGTTTACAAAAAAAATTGTAAAAAAAAAATTTCTAACTCAAAGGATGTAAAAAAAAATTTTCTAACGACCAAAAAATTTTAAGATTCTGGTCAACTGGCACCATTATAATGCTACAAAGAAAAAAAATTTTAAATCCTGGTCACTGCACCAATATAATGCGACGCCCGGTTAACTTAAGTTAATTTAATTTATTCTTATTATCCATTTTATAATACCCAGGTTCTAATTTATCATTTGGCGTCACACTATAGCTTAAATTTAAACATTATATCTTTAATGACAAATAAAACAGGACACTAAATTAAAAAGCCGTTCTTTAAATTAACACTTAATTTATTTACAATAACATTTAAATTACGTTAATTACTAAAGATATACATGATTACTTAACTGAATTAGGATCTGAGAGAGAGAGAACATGGTGTGCCATCTCGGGAGTCTCCAACCTCGGCAATTTGTCAAAGGGTCGTCAGACCAAAATCGGTGATAAAATTTGTGTCAGAGAGTGTCTAAATTCGTCGTGCAAGCGCTTATATTTCGCGGCGGTTTACCTATGTATTCTGGAGAGGACTCTTTCTCGAAACACAATCAGCTTTTCTGATTGGTCTGAAGTCAGCGGAGGGATATCTTCCCGCGGTCCATAACTCACCCAAAACGCGGGAAATTCCCAAAAAACATCCCATACCATGATGTATTTATGGGTACATTGCCTTCTTCCAGGCGTGGGAAATGCGTCACCCTTTTTCGGTGGGGTGAGAGGCACTCCCAGAAATTCCTCGGCTTGTAAACAACAACAGGGTCTGTATACAAATTACTGTTGTAATCCTTATGGAAAGGCGGCCCCCATCCAGCTCTGATTTCGTCCTCGTCACTTGATCGAAATGACGAGGTTGGCGATATAGTCCCAGTGAAGCTTCAAAGCTTGACGTTAATCAAATAATCATTCGATAATATATAGGTTTCATTTCCTAACCTATATCAATCTCATTTTCTGTTTTTTGCTTCTACTAGATTCCTCTACATATAACGGCTCCCTCAAAGGCATATTTCGTGGTGCTCTTCCATCAAGAATTTCAGGAAGAACACATTTAAAATAAAACTTTTCTAGAGTTTTGGAATAATTCCTTTCCAAAACTCTTCGTTTGCCTCTATACGCAGAGTTAACGAATCCTTTTTGCACCATAAATACAGATCACACCATTTCCGTTGTGTAATAAATAACTAACCTTGTATTTGAAAGTAAAATTTATGATTTAATGGTAAATAGATTCCCCTTTCATTGGAAAATTTGAAACCTAGACTTTTTTTTTTTGTAATTAAAAATTCCAGCAGATTTGATTCAAATCTCGCAGAATAAGGGCATTTAATTTCTATGAGTCCATCATTACCAACCAATCCATCGGGTGAAGCACACAAAAGGGTTTATCTTTGTCCACAAATAAGCCACATATTTTTACTTCAGTTGAATATTTCCTCTCATACTGCTTCCGAGCGATCTCCTCGTTTGCCAATCCATATTTCAGTGCTGCATTGCATAAGTCTCTACCATACACAATGCGCATCACAAGCTTCGAACACGGAGTAGATTTTTTCCTGCAAGCAATTTCTTTGAAAAAGAAGATGAGAGTCTCAACGATCTCTCATATCTCCATCGTTCAGAAGATGCTTTCCCCCTAGTTTCGCTCTCTAAATCATAGATATTTTGTACTTTTAATTTTGTGAAAGATGGTTTTCCATTAAATTATCGTATATCTGTACTGGCACATGTCTTTAGACATGTAGCGAACATTCATTGCACTGAATTTTTCTTCCAATTTATTCGAATCTAAGCCGCACTTTTTTTCCCGATACTTAGGCTACAAAAATTCTGGTGCAGCTTAGATTCGAAGACTGAAAAAGTTTTTAATGCTGGTAAAGTAAATTAATTATTCACTTTTTATTAATTCACCTTTATTATTTTTTTTATTTCGTTTAGTTAGTGATTGAATATAAATGTCATATTGATCAGCTACACGAGGGCTTTTGGTGACGGACCTCGTAACTTTGAACCATAGTCAAGTGACGAGGACGACACCTGAGCTTGCACCTCCCATCTCCTAACTACCACACCAATGAGAGGACGTTTTAGCTCTCAGATTTAACGTTCATCGCTCCCCTACACGACAGAACTTCAGCGGTACTAGGCTCGAACTCATGACACGCCAGCCACGAGTACGTTACCTTGACCACTAAGGTATCGCAGCCACTTTTCATTCCGTAAATATATCATATATCGATAATATATTTTACACTATTTTTTTTCACAAAAATGTGCTGAGAATTTGGGGTGCGGCTTAGAATCTGAACATAATTAATTGAAAAAATAAGTTTCTGTTAATTAAATTAGAAAACAATATTTTGTGTTAATAATTGTTCCAATGGTTTATGGTAAAGTTTTACGTCAAATATAAAATCGATGGGAAAAATTTTTTGTTAGTTAAAAAGAAAATAATAATATAATAATAATAATTGCATTACAATAATTAGATTAAAATTTTAATTTGTGAGCAAGGAGTAGTAATTTGTGTTCTTTAGAGTTAATTCACAACTTTCGATCAAGTATAAAGTAAGTATACTTTCATTCTTCGTTAAGTCATTTCGCAGAATTTAAATATTCTTACAGACATTCCTTCAATAACAGACAAAAAAAAAAAAAAAAAAAAATCTAAGCTGTATAATTATAAACGATTTTTTTTTTAAAGCACACATGCAGAAAATATTTAAAACTTTCCTAAATCGGAAAGTTCGTCAGATTTGAGATGTTAAATCTCTCTGTACATCATAAATCTTTTCCATTGTCCACTATTTGTAACAATTTGCAAGTTACCATAATTTCAGCTGGCGACTATATTTCAGAAAGATATCGCCAAAAATAAGTATTCGTAGCCAAGAATAAATTCGCTTTTCAAACGATGGTGGTGCCATCTGTTTGAGATAGTCCTAACTACGCCAAAAATAATTCAGAATGAACTTAAAATTTAAAAAAGTTAATTAAGAAAAACATAAAACTTAATTCTGGCTACACTAGTCCAAAGAGGGAAGCTTGCTTTCTTATATACTATTTAATTCTACTCTAAAAAAATGTTTTTTTCTGTTAAAATGTCTTTTGCGTTTCCACCTCCTATACTTTAACATAGAAAAGTCAAATTTCATTTTGCAAAAATGCTGAAAACTGTGTAATTTTCCAAAAAATCAAAATTCAAAAAACACTATCCTTTAAACAATTATTTTCTTTATATCCATAAAAAATTTTATTATCATTGGAGCTTTTTCCTGCCCACAAATGTCTTTGCCGTTTCATCCCTATCCTTTAACATTGACCGAAAACAGCCTTAACAAACTTATGCTTTTTTGGTCTCGATTTTTTTAGAAAAAAACTTAACACATCTCCCATTAATGCACTGGAAATATCTACCACAGTGTTAAGAATTCTGCGAGATATGATAGGTTTAAAAATTTATCATTCACTTTGCAAAACTCGTTCAGTGCTAGGTTTGATGATTTTCAGGATGATAAAAAAAATGCTGATCTTTTTCATGTATTCTTTTTCATAATTTCTATGCAAGTCGTTAATTGTTACGAACCTGAAATCCAAATCGGAATGATTGATCTTCAACACCATACTACACTAAAAAGCAATTATAAAGAACTCATTCCAAATGCAAGCAATGCCGTTTTATCTATTGGGGCTTGGGGCGGGTGCCCAGGGAGCCGAAAAGCCTAAAAGGACCCGGATAAGCTGGACTTAACCAAATTCTCTGGTTATAAATTTTGATCCAACTGTGCCAAGGGGGCCTATAGATCTTCTGCGCCCAGGACCCGAAATGATCTTAAAACGGCCCTGACTGCAAGGGATCTAATTATGTTAAATTTTTTAAAGTTGTACCTACAAGTGATTTTCCAGATTTACACGATTAGGCTGTCAGATATTGTTATAGGTTTGATCAACATGCGTTTGAACGAATGTTTTCGAATATGAACATAATAAAATCAAATTTAACTGATACACACCTAAAACAACCTACTTTTGTTAGCATAGTCGAGAAAAAAAGCCTACAAATTCAGAAGCCCCATGAAGAAAGTACAGATTGTTTAATAATTATTTAGAATTTAATGTTTCATGTTACTAATTTTAATTTTTTTTATACCTAAGCAAACAGATTTAACTTGTAAAATGTTTATTAATAATAAAAAACCTTAGCTCTTGTACTTTTGTCTTATTTATTATATTTTTAAATCTCCACTACGAGACGCATAAAAATGAGCTATTTGCGTAAAAATTCGATAATAAGCCTATAAGTAACATTTTTTCATCTTTTCATATTCTTTTATTTGTTAAAAAAGTTGGAAGTGGCACGCACAATTTTTTTATCAGATAGTGGTACTCTTCCCCAAAAGGTTGCCCATCCTTGAGTTACTTATTATTACACTTTACCAGTATTAAAGAAATTTGTCTCTAACCTTGGTTATGCCTCGTTATAATGTGGCCGCGGTAGCCGAGTGGTATAGGCATCGGATCGTGGCTGGCTTTGTCACGAGTTCGAGCCCAGTACCACTAAAGACCCGCCGTGTAGGGCAGCGATGCACGCTAAATCTGTCGAGAGCTGAAATGTCCTCCCGTTGGTGTGGTGTGGTAGTTAGGAGAGGGGGGTGCCAGCTCAGGTGTCGTCCACGTCACTTGACCATGGTTCAAAATTACGTGGTCCGTCGCCAAAAGCCCTCGTGTAGCTGAACAGTGCGACGTTAATCTTCACTCACTCACTCGCCCCGTTATAATTTTTTTAAGGTTTTTCAGATGTAAAAATGGAGTGTATATTATTGCCATTTTATGGCACATAAATTCATAAAGTTTAAATAATTAAGAATTAAATGTGTGCGATTAAATGATGGTCAAATATAATAATATCTGCAATCACATATTGATTAGTATTGTAATAAATAAGAATTATACGCCAAAAAAATTAATTTCCTTCTTATAAACTTTTAAGTACTTTCATGTTGTTGAGCTGGTTCTTATTATAAACTAAAATCAATATTTGTAGATATTTAACATCTTTTCAGTAATGTATTGCAGAGATATTACTAATTTTTATACGGATTTTTTCATGGCTACAATATAAAAAAGAATTCAGGATTTATTTAATGATTTTTTGGCCATTTTGAGCCAACTTTTGATTAAAATTTTCTTTTTCTAAAGGTTATAATATTTTTTTAAAAATTATTTTTTAATTTTTAAGAAAATATTTACGTTATTTCTATTATTTTTAGAGCTTCTAAAGTATATTTTATAATTCGCGAACCTCAAATCAAATCAAATCAAATTCAGGTTGCTTCCTAGTCGCGTTTCAAAAGTGATTCCATGAATTCTTTGACCTGTTGCTATGCGGTGAAAAATCGATATATTTTAATTTAAAACTGCTACTATCCATTAATTCTTTAAACTTAAAAGATATATTTCAGCAATTTTAAAGCATTTTCGGTCAATTTTAATGTTTTTAAAGTCATTTTAAGGAACATTTTAAAACTTTTGAATCGATTATATATCCGGACCTTGTTGCTATATGCGCCTTCTATTCAAGTTCGTTCGTGGAATCATCCAAAATCCTTTCTCCGAATTATGTCGCGATTCCTATTTCCCAGAATAGGCACGTGGGAGGGCGAAGATCGATCGAGCCCTTGATCTGAATACTTGAGAACGGCGCACAAGGTAGAGGGATGAACATTTCTGATCTTCATCCTCCTCTTACCTTGTGCGCCGTAGAAAATTCGTAATGCATGCACCTTTACGTATTAGAAGTGAAGAAATAGCAGGGAATATTGTCTCCATACAAAACTTTTAAGATTAGTTTCCGAATTACTACAAACGTAATTTTACACAACGTATTTAATACCTTGGTTTTTTAAGGTATCCGAACACGCTGAAAATGACCAAATTCGGTCAAAACAGATATTTTTGTTTTTTATTTTATTGAATAGAAGGATCTTTTGGTTTACAAAACATACTTTGTTTTGTTTCTACGGTACCGAGATGTCAAGTCACAATCAATTTTATTAAATTAGTAAAACCGGAAGTGGATCTTTGATCTGCCAAAAGAGGGGATTTAAATTGTTCGAAATCTATCATGGCGAGTCTGATAACTCAAAATATTATAAGACTTCTTGAACCTGATGCTTGTATTATTTTCTAGGGAATTTACTGAAATATTTCTTATTGTATGAATATTTCTTGAGTTATGGCCTGTTATTTAAGTAATGGTCTCATAAAGAATGTCACATTTCTTATAATGTTTACTCAATCAGTTCTAAAATTTTCAAATTTTAATAAAGTATTAAAATTTTAGTACATTTTCTAGATAAATCCATCTACTTTGTTGTAGTTATACTTTTACTAATATAAGTTTTTGAAGTTATACTTCTTTTTGCGCGTTAGGGAAAAAGGATGACAGTAAATTTTTACAATGCGCGTGCACACCGTCATGGATGCGCGCGCACACCATTGTCTAATATTTTAACATGCCACTTTTTTGGTGCTAGGGGACATATTTGAGGGACGTAATAACTATTGTTATAAACCATATCTGTTTTGGGACGCATTCCCCTCTCTCTCTCTACAGCTTTTTGGCTAATATTTCGGCACCCGAGCCTCACAGTCCATTCGGACCTGGCTCATTCGATCCCTCTCTATCTGCTCTTCCAGTTATTATAAGTTCATACACATAGGGCTATTTCATCCATAGTTTTAAATTATTTCAAACTTTTTAAACTTTTTAAATTTGTTTAAATTCACAGCATCTTGGCTCCTGTTTGAGTCTCTGACTTGAGATTTAAACCAACTGTTCCACTCGTCGAGACTCATCCAGTCATCTACACTCATGTCCATAAATTAAGGATAATGAAGTTCAGGCAAAGAAAGAGACAGAAGCAAAACAAATTTGACTTATTTGTAAAGACTATTTATTAAACAAAAGGTAAAGAGCAAAAAAGATGCTATATGTTTGACATAATTAATAAAAATTGCGATTTTTACTCCCTGGAGCAAATTTCAAAAAAGAACCTATTTACGAAACACATTATAACATGGTTAGTAGGATGGTTAATACGGAGTATGTCTCCCAGACGATGCAATACAGGCCTTACAACGCCTAGGCATGCTGAGTATCAAATTATCAATCTGATCTTGGGGAATATTACACCACTCACCAAGCAATGCCCTCCGAAGTTCCGGTAGACAGGTGGGAGGGGGTTGACGGGCTACAATTCGTCGGCCAAGCATATCCCACACATGCTCTATTGGATTAAAGTCCGGTGAGTATGCTGGCCGATCCATACGGGTGATATTCTCCGATTGAAGGCATTCGTCTACAATGTTTGCACGGTGAGGACGGGCGTTGTCATCCATAAACAGAAATTCAGCACCCATGGCGCACCGAAACAAGCATACATGTTGTTCCAGAATGACATCCCGATAGATGTGACCTGTCATCGTTACACTCTGAACATGCAGGTCAGTTCTGGAACCAAGAATAATTCCTCCCCAAACGAGCCATCTGCACCACCGTAACGGTGTCGTTCAAAGGTGTTCTCTTGGTGGTAACGGGTACCTGGCGCTCTCCATATAAAAGTCCGACGAGAATCAGACTGCAAACTAAACCTGGACTCGTCGTATATAAAACATCACACAAGACCACTGTTGTGGTGTCCACAATGCATGCTCTCGACTCCAGGTTAATCGCAGGCGACAGTGAGTTGCGGTAAGTGGAACACATCTGACTGGTTTACGAGCATATAGACCAATGTGCCCTAAGCGTCTGTACACGATCTGCCTTGAAACTGTCATACCGGTAGCTGAAGAGAGCTGACAAGACAGGTCTGATGCTGTGCTCCGTCTGTTTCTTTTGGCAGGAACTGCCAAATACCGGTCCTCATTCGGCGTTGTAACTCGGAGGCGACCTGTGCTGTAACATCTACTCACATTACCATCATCTTGGAATCGTTGCCAAAGTCTAGAGATCACACTCTGGGTGATTCCAAGTTCTTCGGATACTTCCAGCTGGGTACGTCCACATTCCCCAGTCGTCCAATAACTCTACCACGTAAAAAATCATCCAAATGCTTCCTTTGTGCCATAACTATGCGGTTATTGCACTGAAAGGCTTTTAAAGCGCTTGTGAACAATTTTACTTCTTTGCCACCATTCCTTATATACCCCTCTCTTACACTCTCGTCATTGTGCCGTACTATCCGCGCCATCTGTTGGTTTCCTGTAATTTGCATATTCTTCTTCAAGATGTGTGTGATGATTCTACAGGTGAAATTTTTATTTTAGAGTTCAATTTCTGTGTGATTCTGAATTATCCTTAATTTATGGACATGAGTGTATTTCATTTCCATTGTGTAGGCATGGGGAGGGCTTAAGCACTAAAATATAATGCTCCCATATTAATCTTAAAAGGACTGGAAAAAATTTCACCCCCTAAGAAATTGAGCTTGGGACTTGATTTTTGGAAGTCCGCCATATTTTCGTGTTAGCGCGAGCTTTACATGGAATTAATTGGCCCCCTCTGATGCTCATCCCTACAGGCTTCCTTAGTAAGAACTCGAATCCTATGATACCTTGGTTGACCGCACCGGCTGGATTCGAATTTCCCTCCATCTATGAGCATCCTAGATATATTTTTTTCAGAACAATAGACCCATTTCTTCACCTATGTTTAACATTTTTAAATTACTTTAAAGTTTTAAATTTTTTTAAAATCCCGCATAGCTCCAAGGATCTTAGAGCTTCGTTATTGAAACTCAGACCATTGGTTTTCCTCGTTGAACTCTTTCGTTTGTTATAATTAGTATGTAGATATTGGGCCTAGGGGGCGTTATCACTAAAATTATAATCCCCATGTTATTCCTATTGGGTTCGATTTTTTGATGACGTCATGATATTATAGAGATAGAAGGATGAAAGTTTGGGATCACCTACTACTATGTGTATCGTTGGGATGTACGTGACCATTTTCGTCACATGCTCCCCTCCGGGGGGGAGTTAGTTTTGTTTTCCTTTCCCGAGCTAGGCTGCCCCATTTGCAACTAGTTTCCGGACCAGTTCGAATGGATTCCTCTTGTGTTTCCTCACAACCAGGCCGAGTTTCGAGTTGCTGGGTGCCCTGCTTCTATTTCATTTCATTTTTTTTTAATTTTTTAAAATGACCATAACTCGGGGGCTCCTCTGGCGGATGTCTTAATTTTCTCGGAAACGATTCTTCCCGCCGAGACATTTAATATGAAGTCTCAGGTGTCACATTCGGTTCTCCTCATCTCCAGATACAGTCTGCCGAACCCCTCCCCCCATATTATTGGTTCTATTGTCCTTGTGCGGGGGTGTTTCAATTTATTTAAATCGTGATTATCTCAGGCTTTGCTGGTCCGATTGACTTAAGGTTGGTGTCGTTCAACTCTGCTCGTGACCGCCTTTTGTACTTGACCCAGCTTGTCCTGCTCAAGAATTTTAGAAAGATTTTTATGTTGTTACGTCTTGGTATACTATTGTTGTTTTTATTGTTTTTCATACATACAAACTTAGACAATACTTGTATAATAATAGTAATGCAATGATTAAATAATGTTTAATATATTTAATTAGTAATATATTTGTTTTTCAACTATCTCATTTAGTTTTTACAATTCGATGTCAATGCATGCATTTGCGTATCGTTATTGATGTTGCAGGTTTTCGTCCGTTAAGTTTCAGAACGATTAATGTTTATTAAATTTCAATTTTAAAAAAAACTGGATTCGCAGTAACAGAAGCAACGCGATAAAATAGAAACAGTTATGAGATTTATTTGTTTAAAAAAAAACTCTAAAAACAAAAAGTATTGTACTAAATAGTCGCATTTTGTAAAGTTGTAATGAATCTTGCTGGGGCCTCAAAATTATTCAATGGGGGACGCGAGTTGGCTACCCCTAGTATAAATTAGCAAACCATGGAAAGTTCCGCTACCAATTGTTTTGAAACTGGGGATAAATTAAGAATACACTGCTGGACAATTGCTAAGGACGGATCACAAATTGCTATGTAGCATAACATTAAGCGAGACATGAGGCCTAGTAGAATAAAATATAGTTGCCACACTGTTCAGACATTAGAGCAAAGAATATTTATTGTTCTGGAAAGTACAAGAGCTGTGAAACATCTGAAAGAAAAAAAATGTTCATTTGATCTGCGTACGGAGAAATGGAACAATGCATCTAAAAGTCAGCAGGCACCTTAAAGAAAGGTATCAGTACAGGATATGTCCACGGTGGAGTGTGATGCAACATTCCACACGTCGTACCATACTTTGCACAACATTATCCAGCAGCTGTTGAGGCAATTTATCCCATTCCTCTGTGAGTGCACGGATGAGGGTGTTCTTGTTTGTCGGAGGATAGTTTCGACCAGCAACTTGCCTCCCCAAAGCATCCCACACATTTTAAATGGAGTTTAGATCTGGAGAACGCGCTGGCCATACGAGACGTTGAATACCCTCGCTGTCTAGACAATCCTGAACAGCGAGAGTTCGATGACATGTTCCGTTGTCGTCCATAAAAACAAATTTATCACCGACAGCACCACGGAAAAGACGAACATGAGGAAGTAGAACTTCACCAATGTATGGTTGGCCCGTCCTAGTCCCATTCGCAACCACATGTAGGCGCGTGCAGCCATTGATCATGATGCCGGCCCACACCATGATACTGCATGTCGGATATCGGTCCTTTGCCTGGATATTTTCTGGACGATAAGCAGTACCACTCTCGCGCCAGATCAGTTGGCGTCTACAATCCGAAGACAGACTGAACCTACTCTTATCTGAGAATAGTAAGCATGCCCAGTCTTGTTCAGTCCAATTGTGATGCTCACGACACCATTGCAAACGGGCAGTACGGTGCTGTCTGGTCAATGGGACACACACAACATGTCTGCGTGCGTATAGTCCTCCTCCCCTCAAACGTCTGGCAACAGTTTTTCGGGAAATCTGCTTTCCTGAGGCAGCAAGAAACTGATTTGCCACCTGCTGAGCTGTGGTGCACCTGTTCCTTTTTGCTGATAAGACGATATATCTGTCTTCTGCAGGCGTCGTACTTCTAACACGACCTCCCCCGTGCCATCTACTACACATTCCAGTAGTTTTAAATGACTTCCACAGCCGTGAAACAACGCTGTGAGCGATGTCGAACACCCTGGCAACATCTGTTATTTTTCGCCCTTCTTCGATCTTTCCAATAATTCGGCTACGCATAAAATCCTCTATGTGATGTCGGGAAGACATGTCAAAAATTTTAAGTTCGTCTATTAAATCTTTCTTGTAAAACTTTGACTTGAAACAACAACTGTCCACACGCGTCAAAACCTTTAAAGCTCTTATGAACGCTATCACGTGATGAACAGACGTGGAAAAAAATTTGCATACTCATACTTTTTCTTACTAATATCCCGCACTTATTCTAATTTTCTACATTTAGCTTCCTTTCATTTTGTGGTTTTTATGGATGATAGTGTTATCCGTCCTTAGCAATTGTCCAGCAGTGTATAAGAAAGCAATTAATAAGACATTTAAGCACATTCTCGGGTATTTCATCAACTCAGCTACCAACAAATTTGCTCTTTTTGTGTTGGACATAATATATACTTCCGCTGTTTTAAATAAACATTAACTAATAAATTACCTTTCAGTAAATGATTTCCATCTGCTTGTGTGATTAAATGTAATAATATATAACTTTTTTATGCCAGGTATATAGTCTTCAACAAATTTATTGAGTGTGCTTTACTGTTTTTGAAGAATTGATCTCAATTCGGACAATTTATCTTCACAAAGTTTTGCTAAGTATTGCTCATAGTTTGTTTCAGATTTGTGTCATAGTGCCTTTTAAGAATATATTCCTTAGCAACTGAAATAGTTTTTATATATCTGGTATATTTTAATCTTATTTTGAACACAAAAAATATTACAGCTGCCATTTTCTTGAGAATTACAGCGTTCCTTTTGAAATGATTTTTCTTTACGCATTGTTGAAATTTGATTGTGCTTTCATTCGCAAACGATTAAGTATACACTACCTTTTATCTTCACCATCCTGCGAATATTTTTTTAAACTTTTAAAAACATCTCTGACTATCCCTTGCTGTTTGAACACCCCAAACAGAAAAGGAGAAAGAGAAATAAAAGTCGCACACACGAAGAATCGTGTCCTACCCATACAGGGCCGGACCGTGACCCTTGGGGGCCCTGGGCTAACGATATCTGGGGGACCCCTAAATATTAAACTTTTGCCATCTTCCTAAAGAAAAAATTTGTGCGCGTACATTTAAAATATACGAAATTTATATATATATATATATATATATATATAAGGGGTTTTTTAAATTTTTTATTTCAAACAATTTAAATACATTAGTAGATAATAATAGCCAATTCTACGATCGCAGGCGGCGCAGGCAGCACAGAGGTGAGTTCTTTCGCTCCTGCTGCTGAGTTGAGTTGCTTTCTCATGTTACTGAGTTGAGTTGTATCCCACCTGTTTGTTGAGTTGAGTTGTTTTTCTCCTACTATGGTGTGCAGGTGGCGCAGGCACGTTTAACATTCCTATACTTCAATTTTTTGCACATTTTTTTGAAAAAAACCCAACTTAACTTAGCAGTAGAAGGAAACAACTCAACTTGCCCCCCTCAACTCGATAACCAAAACCATAGCAGGAGAAAAACAACTCAACTCAACAGCAGGAGAAAACAACTCAAACTCAACAAACAGGAGGGAAACAACTCAACTCAGCAACAGGTGAAAAAACAACTCAACTCAGCAACAGGAGCGAAACACCTCAACTCTGTGCCGCCTGCACATCGTGACCCGTTCACGCTGATGACGAGTACACTACGGTACATTTTTCTGAATAATCAATTTATTTTGTATCTTTACTGTGTATGCGTAATCATTATACTGAATTAAAATTTACAAATTATTAAAATAATATAAATTAAATATTTTTTTATATCATTTTAATTAAAAAAATGATTTTAAAACACATCGCCATCTGCTTCGCCTGCAAAATTAAATTAATGAGATTCATATGCCTTCATAGGACAATGGTTAGCGTAACTGAAAAACTATTGTCCTATGGAGACATTTTTATCTGAGGCCGTGAGTTTGAATCTGGATTTATTATTATTTTTTTTATTTGAGTGTTATTTACTTCAATCATTTTAAAATCTATAATTAGTGTATATTTTAATCAATAGGTGGCGCCATGAGCACGTTTAACATTCCCATACTTCAATTTTTTTGCACATTAAAAAAAATTAGCAGTAGGAGAAAACAACTCAACTCGCCCCTCAACTCGAAAACCAAAACCATAGCAGGAGAAAAACAACTCAACTTAACAGCGGCGAGGAAAACAATTCAACTCAGCAACAGGATCGAAACAACTCAACTCAACAACAGGAGAAAACAACTCAACTCAACAACAGGAGAGAACAACTCGACTCAACAGCAGGAGCGAAACACCACACCTCAGCAAAAAGAGCGAAAGAACTCAACTCTGTGCCGCCTGCGACCGTAGAATCGGCTATTATTATCTACTTACATTATAAACAATAACATAATTTTCAAAAAAAACTTTTCCACATTTTTGTGCAGCAAATTCTTTTATTTGCTCATCACATTCTATGTCTTTGGTGAGATCAGTATAAATAGAAAGAAGTGATAAATAATTAAGCCTAGTATTTGTCATTGATATCTTATATTTGTTTTCTATACAGAACATTTTAAAGAAAGCACGCTCTGCTTTACAACGGTGCTTCTGCTTCAATAGGGAGCGTTAAAAAATCTTTAAAATGATATAAAAGTTTGGAAAAACGCCAACACACAAGTTTCTTTTCAAAAATAAAATTCGATATATCTCTACAAGTATAGGACTCTAGCTCAGTTTCTTTTAGATAAGTTTTGCATCGAATATACCTTCTTTTACTAAATGTTGGTCTACGTCATCTGAATAGAAATCAATAATAGCGCGTACACTCCAAGTCGATGTTCTCCTTACTTTGTGTGTGTGTGATCTTGCAAATCCATCAAAAATTTAAATTTCTTACTATATTCTGCATATACTTGACTTCTATTTAAATCAAAGATTAGCTTATCGAGAGCAACAATAAGCGTGTCTCTTTTGAATTTTTCTGTCCCATACACAACTTTTTCTGTGGATTTATCTGCAAATTTTGAAATAACCCGTCTCTTGTTCACATCGCTATATTCCGTTTCTACACTAGAACTTAATTTTTTGGCTGCGTCTTGACACTCCTTTAGTTTTTATGTGATTCATGTCGTACATTGCTTATAAACGTTTTTAATGACATAATAAACTTATTCCCTTCACAGATGTCCAAACCAGGAGTCTGTAATTCTTTGTTAACTGAATTAAATTTTTCTAATATTACTTCCCAAAATATAATTAAAATGGCAGTTTCGAGTTTTGTTAATTTATTATATAAATTTTTACAGTCTCTTTTCAAAAATCAATTTTCTCATTTTCACTGTCACTAAGTGTCTTAAGAATATTCATG
Source organism: Trichonephila clavipes (assembly GCA_019973935.1). Lineage (NCBI taxonomy): Eukaryota > Metazoa > Arthropoda > Arachnida > Araneae > Nephilidae > Trichonephila > Trichonephila clavipes. The sequence goes on from BMAU01004254.1 coordinate 88,562, forward strand.
ATATTAACAGCAGATATTCAACAGCATCGTAGTGACAAGACCATCTGGTTTGACTTAAGCTTTTTAAGGTAAATTTCTGTTTAGTTTCACGATTTAGAAGCTCCTACCTATGAGTCGAAGCAGAAAAGAAAACATATTTGTTGCACTAATCCAAAGAAGTTCACAATTTCAGTTCCAACCTTAACTAATTCTGCACAAATCAGATTAAGAGAATGTGCAGCACACGGCACATAATTATCGAATTTATTTTTTTCTTTTAGAAGAGCTTGCACATCATTATATATTGACCGGACATTTTGGCAGCGTTGACAAATGACTGTCCCCTACAATTATCCAACAACAGTCCATTTGTTTCTAAAAATTCTTGTGGAGAATTAAATAAGTATAAGCCAATGTGACTACTAATCTTAATTAATGAGACACACCTTTCATACACTTTCCCCCGAAAACAATATCGAAGTACAATAGCAAGTTGGTCAGTGTAGGACAAATCTGGTGCTGAATCCATCACAATTGAATAGTACTTTGTGTCATCTTTGTTTATCTGAATTGTAATTGCTTTAATGATTTTCTTGCCAATGATCTCAATTATTTGCTCATATATTGTTTTTGATAAGTACGGTATTAACGATTTTGGTCGTAAATCTTGCTGTTCAATAAGTTTACAAATGAATGGATCGAACTCATCTAGCAGTTCCAGGCCACCCATAAAATTACCATTATGAGGAAACCAAAAACTTCCTCAGTACCTCTAAATGCTAAACCTCTTATAGCCAAATACTTTACTACCGCAAAAACACGTTTGAGGACAATGTGGTAGTGTTCTGTATCATTTCTTAGTTGCTCCTGTAACTGTTTATCTAAAACAGACTTATTTTCTTTTCGTGTCAACCAAACTAACATTGAATTTTTATGTTCATTAGAATTTTCATGATTTTCTAAACAACTTGTAAATTGTTTCCAATCAAAAAAGCCAATTGTGTATTGAGAATTTGTTTTAGAAAAACGGTTTGCAGGGGTCAAACAAAAAACACTACTAATACTGGTTGAATAAAATAGCTAAGACCTTTCCAGCGCTTGGCCATTTTTAAGTTTTTTAATGAAATTATTGTTCGAAAATGATCTCCTTCGATCTTTGTATTCTCTTACGGAAACAGAATATATATTGTTTGGATCTTTATTTTGAAAATAACTCATTTCATGTGAAAGGATATAATCAATAAAATTATTACTTAGCGATTACGAGGCCACGAACCCACGTCAACGTATTTCTTAAACTCAACATTTTCTCTAAACACTTTTCTATCAGGGTTATTACTGATGCCTTCTGGCTGAACAATATCTTTTTTTAGAAGGCTGCTGGTCATTGGGATCTTGTATATTCTCATCATTAATATTTGTTTGCTGTGTTTCTCCGTTTTCTTTGGCCAAGTTCCTTTCCTTTCGCTTGCTAATGTATCAGCGTTTGTTATATTCTTGTAACTTTACTCCATTCTAAGAAAATTTAAATTGTTGACACATTTAATTTTTTCTTTTTCTCGATTTAACAGTAATTTTCTTTTTTCTGCTCCACTTTTATATTTTCTGCCAGACATATTTATATTGTTAACTAAGGACTTGATTTTACTAAAAGTAAATTTAAAAGTTCAGGTCATAAAATTACAATAACACAACCGACTGTGCTTAAACTAAAAATATTCTAAAAAATTTTTACAAAACAATATAGCATATTTCTGAGACAATTTTTTTAAAAAAAGCATCTAGTTTATTTTAAAAAAATAAAAAATCATTGCCTATACTCGCTAAAACCTAAAACGCTGATTATAATTATTTATTGGCCCATCAATTTAAAGGGATTTTTTATAAAAATAAATCCTGATCAATTCCTTTTCTCCTGTTCAATTCTGATCTTTTCAGTCCAAATGAATCCTTCAATGTATCCTGCTGATGACAGTAATCATTTTGTTGTACAGTAAAAGCTAAAAAAAAGTACTGATTCCTTTGAAATTCCACCTAACAGATAGCATCCCCTTTTTTTTGCTGAATATTGACTCGAGAAGTTTTGCCACCTGGGACAAAAATGCATAATGCCACCCCTCCTCAAAATAAAAAAAGTATTATGGAAAAGGATAAATTGTTCATAGATACACACCTGCAAATTCTGAATAGTTCGCACCAGCAGAAATTACGAACAAACAAAAATTACAAATCTTCCCTTTCTGCGTATAATTCTAAAATCTCTTCCTGATCAATTTCTTAAAATCCATTTGTTCAGCTAATTCATGTTCGATAGTCAATACAGCTGAATAATTTAATCTCTTTAAGTTGTGAATGGTAAGAATTTTTTAATGAATTTTAATATTGAAGAACTCGTCTCTCCATTTGCTACACTTATTTACAAACAAAGCAAAAATTTTAATGCAGTAGCAAAATTTGGTGAAAATTCTTAAGTTGAAATAAGTTTTATAACTTCAATTGGGTTTTCTTATTTGCCTAATAAAATAGAAACTGACACTACCTTATTTACAAGATCAAGCGCGTTTATACCCACTGATTCCTTATCGGCCAAAATTATTTCTGAATTTTTACAGTTTTTAGTTACTAAATTTTTAAAGGTTTCTTTTTTAAATCATATGTATTGTATAAAAATTGAAAACAATAGTTGTGGGTACTCATTTAATTAAATCTACAGTCTAAGGTATTAACTGCTTGATCAATTGTGCAAAAATAAAAAAAAAACTATCTTGAATTTTAATTCAGAGTCGTCCACAGGATCATCTTGTGCTTCATAATAAAAATTAATATTTCTTTGTCGAATTCATTAATGTGGCTGCGTCATCTTAAAGTTAGCAGGGATCACCTTAAAGTCAAAGTTAGTCCCGTCGAACAGTTCTTTTGTATATCAGAGCATTTCGTCGAAAGTCACATCCGATCAAAGATTCTTAATTCTCGCCTGTGGTAACAGGGGGAGGTGAAACGCTCCAAAAGGGGAAAGAGAGAATTCCTCTTGGTGCGTTTGGAGGGATCAAACGGCTTTGAGCGTGTGCGATAAATACCTTATTTTTATTCATCCAGCTTAATAAATGTTTTATTTAATTGAGAAACACTCTCGTCACCACATTATTTATTTTAGACTCAGTTTATTAATTCGTAAATGTGTTCTGAATTGAGGTACGATAGAATGTGAGCCGCGTGGAAGATAGCGATCTTACAGAGAGTTTAAAAAAAAAAGCACGTTCGAAACATAATTTCTTCAGCTTTCATTTTTACATATAGGGGACTTCTATTCAGATTTTTCAGTAAAACTCAACTTCAAAGATACAGTGTACAAAAATTAAGCTGCAGAGTACGAATTATTTGAATTTCATGTTTTTGTTACATTTTTCCTAAAAAGGGGATACAGATTTTAAATTATTAATTTCTAGTAAAAATGTAAACATTTTAAATATAATTAAACTACAAATCGATAGTAATTGGTTATTAAAACTTCCCTAGAATACCAGTAGGTGGGCCAGTGGCGCAACGGATAACGCGCCTGACTACGGATCAGGAGATTCCAGGTTCAAATCCTGGCTGGCTCGTAACTTTTGTTTTTCTCGATTTAGCTGAAATATATAGTTCCTGTAATTTTTCTTACAAACGAACAAAAATTGATCAATTCAATTTCTATTCAATGAAATTCGAATTAAATAGCTATATAGTTCAATATGTTTTTGGTAGGATAACAAAAAATAGTTATTTATAAATAATTCCCTTTCGTTAAGACATATCTTTTTTCTTTAATAAAATATTGAAAACTTTCTTTTTATTAACAAATACCTTAACAGTATTTTTGCTTAATTTTCATGCGTAGTTATCCATTTTTTGTATTTTTAAAAGTAATGAATGTATTAAAATCATTGCAGGTCTTACCAACGACACTTTTTTTTAAAAAAATTCTGCACATGATTTCGTTTTTAAATGTGTAACTAATTTTTTTTAATAACATTAATAGTTAATTTTTAATTTCTTGAGGAAGTTGGTACTTTGTGTGGACACAGAGAAAAATAATTAGAGATTATATATATATATTACAGTATATATATCTCTTATAAAATATGAGCACTCTTAATAAACCTGTAATACATGCATACCTTAGAATTTATAACCAAATAATACTTTTCGTATTAAGTGTAACTTAACTAATCATATTTTTTTCATCAATAATAAAATTTATAGAAAAATTTTAAAAAATAACAATAAAGAACGGAAATGAAGAATATTTAAGCACATTCAGAAAGTTTTTTTTTTTACTTACATTGTTAATTTATAAACTAAATAGTCTCAATGTAATCAGAATATTTATATGGACACTTTCGTTTGAATATTTCTTGAAAGAGCAACATCTAAAGAAAGATTTATACAAACACCGAATAAGTGATTGAATATTGATCAACTATACATTTGTGACCAAACTTTTGAGTTGTAAAAAAGGTTTTTGAAATTTTCAATTTATCTCTGATTGATTGTTTTTGCATTCTTGATGATTCACCAAATATATATATTTGCATTTTGCCTAATCACTTATAAAACTTTTTACAAGTTGTAATGTATACACGCGTAAAAAGAGTAATGAATGAGTTTCCTTGTTAACGGGATGTTTTTCTCATTTGCATCAATTCCCTGTGTATTCAGTGTATTGATCAGTTATTCAGTACCTCTCCTTCTTAGCTTCAACTGCGAATCACACGCAATAGAAAATATTAAATTAAATTCTAATCAGTATCGTGACTCTTGACAAAAACTATCATTATCTCCAGCTCTTACTTGCTTTCTTATTGTTAGTTTTGAGTGCTAATAAAAATGAATTTGATTTTAATTATTTTTTAACATCGATAGAAGTGATGTTTAATAAAAATATATTTAATGAATATACACAATCAGTGATTAATAATTTCATAGAACAACAATCTTTATTGCATTTTCTTGAATTTTTTTCTCTCTCTCTCTTTCGATTACTACTTGCTCAAAAGTAAAAGTTAAGAATTTGGGAAAATTTAAATTATTTAACATTTTATACCTTTAATCATGACTTAATTTCTTTGACAAAATGCGAATTAAATTAAAACATTTTTTTAAAGGTCCTTTTTTATTTTGAGTGATCATGTTTAGATTATGTGAATAATGAGTAAGAAAAAACATAATTTATATTATATATAGTATAACAAAAAAAAGTATGTTGATAAATCAAGGATTGAAACCTGTTTTCCTTTTTTGAGTTTTAGATTTAATTGTGACAACATTTTTTCTTCTAAAACATTAAAAGAACGAGCCTCTAATGCAGTGATTCCCAAAGTGGTCTACATAGACCCCCAGGGGTCTATGACGACCTGCAAGGGGTCCACATCAGCAAAAAAATAATTTGGGGGTCAATGAGGTGTAAGTGGGGATCTATGTGATATTGGCCCTCAACTAGATCGGGACTTCAATTTTAAAAGAAAATTTATAATCAAGTGGAAATTAAAATAGGAACCATTTTAGTGTTTCTTTCCAGAGTTAAACTAAAGAAGTATAATACTGGAGGTCCCGAATTTTCTCAAATTAACAAAGATAATCTGTCAGCACGTTTTAACCTACGTTCAACATTTAACTGCCTTTTATTCAGATTTTGAAACCAGGTTTGAGAATGCTTTGACTATGGTGATACCACAGTAGGCAAAGAATTTATATAGTCATATTGAAAAAAAAATGTCATATGACAACAGGAACTGATCGTGATATGCACCAATGAAGATTTTAAAGTTTAGAAATGGATGGCAGCAATTTTGGCTTTAAAAGGGCAAACCTGTTATTTGTCCCGAATTATGCAATATCGTGAGAAAGTTTTTTTAAGCTTCAGCGCAGTTGCCAATGTCCAAAATAAAAAAAAGAAACTGGACACTACTAACAAAGGAGATTTAAAGTTAAACCTGACAAGATTGATACTAAATGTTGAAAATTTGTTTTTGTTGCGCCAGATTCATCCCTCCCATTAAAATCAATTGTGTGTTGTTTGGTTATTTTATTTATCAGTTATTTTATATATTAATTAACTTTTAATTTAATTAATTAATATATGTTTTTTAAACTTTTAACTCTCTATACTTATTTTATTATGTATTTGATTCTTTTAAAGTAGTAGTAGTACTAGCTGTCAAAAAGACATTTAAGTTGATAACTTTGCAAACATTCATTATTAATTAAGCAGGGGTCTAACCCCATACCGAAAAACATGGCAAGGGGTCTATGAGACAAAAAAGTTTGGGAACATCTGCTCTAATGAAAAATTAAAACTTTTGTTTTTTAAATTTAATTTAATGCAGAAAGTAAATTATTCTGGAAATTAATATCGAAACCAATTTCAAAAATAAGATTCACTTATCTCAAATAGAAATGAAACGTTCTTTTAAGTTTAACACTGATAAAGAGATTTCTGAAGACAGAAATGGCTTTTTAAGGTAAACATTGATAAAGAGATGTCTGAAGACAGAGAAAATCAGTTTCATTATTAAACAGAAATTAAAGTTAGGTGAAATTATCGAATCGGTCACTTCTCTGTGCCAAATTTTGAAAAAGTGCCAATTTGACGAGTTTTTGCGTGTTGTGTTTTGGAGTAGCAACCCTACCACAACGCGCAACCTCGGAGCTCAAAATTCAGGAGGGTTACCAGATTTGGCAAGAAAATACTTAGCGGGATAAGTGGCTGGTACGACAATCCAACTAAAAAGGGGTATCCACATACGAAAAAAGAACTACTTTTTTTGAGAAAGGAATATGGACTGTGTAAGTTAGTTACTAAAAAAGTCGTGAAAACAAAAAGAAAATGTCTTTATACTTTATAGTATAAGCATGATTTATAAGAACTCAACATAGCGAAATATGTATAGATCAAAGTTACACACGAGCCACTTTCGTAACGAGGGCCAGTGGCGCAACGGATAACGCGCCTGACTACGGATCAGGAGATTCCAGGTTCGAATCCTGGCTGGCTCGCAGAATAATTTTTCTCCAATTATTTTTCTTATTCTTTATCGAGAGGAAAATTTGAATTTATTCATAAAAAAAATTATGCACGTTTGATGAAATATTTTGTCACAAAAAATGATTATCATGCAGTTTATTTTAAAAAGTTCGTTTGTTGGTAGTTTATTTTGCATATATAATTCTTTTTTTTTCACTAACATAACCTTACTTTTCATAACCTATTATTTCACTGATTAAGAAATAATAGAACATTACCTTGTAAGATACTGTATTGAGGGGAGTTTTCATTTATTTTCAGAATAATGGTTTTATTAAAGAATGTTATATAATTATAATAAATAACCTTTTGTTTTAAGTCTTTTTGATACATTTTTCAATAGCAAAGTGTCAAAAATTTAAATAGTGCTTTAAAAATTGTTGAATAAGATTTTCTAGTACACTTTTTAAAGCTATATATCGTTGCTTTTGCCGACTAATTTGGCAACTTATTATTTATCAAACATAACAAAAAACTATAAAATACTATAATAAATTCCGATAATATATTTATAAGGAAATCAGTGCTCCAAAATAACTAAATCAGTTACGGATTTTTTTTCAATCCCATTTAAAATATTTATAAAAATTAAAACAGTCATAAAACTGATAACAAGATAAAAAAAAAAGTATGAGGCGTAAAAATAATCAACGAACCTATATATTCTACATTTTTTTTTTAAAAAAAATCTTTGGTTTTGCATATGCTTATTTGCTTTTGTATATACTTATTTGCTGGATTCTTATATTTTTCATTATATATTAGGTGTATGTGTGATATCCCTCCCCCCAATATATATTTCCTGAAACATAACCAAATTTTGGCAGTGAGTGTGAAAAAAAGAAATATTAACATGTTAATACCGAATAAGCTAAAAATATTTGCAATTCTTAATTCTAAGGAAAACAACCATGAAAGAGAGGTATATTTAATTAAATAACTAAAAATTCTATACTTATGTACTACATACCTTTAGCAGAAGGGAAAATCTTAACATCAACTTCTTGAGATTATGATATCACAATATTCAAAGATTCCAGGATATGCAAGATAAAAGATTGATTCCTTTTTTGAAAACAGTCTTATACGCTGCCGTGACCTACGGACGAACTATTATAAGGGAGTCATATGCATACGGGAACCGTCGGAGATAAACATGCGCATTACTGGAGAAGTAAGAATTTTTAATTTTAAGGGATTATTTTGCAAACAAAAAGAAGTCTATTTTATTTATTGAAATGTAAATAATATTAATTTACTATATAAATTTTTATAAACATAATAAATTACCATAATTTCGGAAAAATTGCATTATATAAAGTGATAATTTATTTTATTAATAAATTAACGAATATGTAAGACGCACTCTGGATATAGTATAATAGCACACAGACAGGGCTCTTCTTGAACTTGTTTGAATAGGAATACAAAAAACAGTATCATGCACAAACTACATTATTATCTCTGATTATAGAAAGACGGCTTCGTTACGCAATTTACATAATTCTTGCTATTCTAATAACAATTCATAATTATTGCTATTTGTAACAGCAAATGTCAGTTCATATTATATGCAATTAACAATTAAAAATTTTAGTTGAATGTTATTTCATAATTTTAAAGGTAAGTGCATCTAGAACTAAGCCGTTTAGTTTAATAGATACTATTTTATCACGAAGCGTTCATCGAATCGAATCACTGAAAACGTCTTTTTATAAATTAAAAAAAAATATTTTATTATTGCAGAAAAGTTGTTCGTTATATCAGTAAAAATGGTAAGTCAAATTTGAATATATTTGATAAGTATTTCATGTTTAATGAAAATAATTATTTGAATCAGTAAAGTGTGAATACTGACAAGACTTATTCAGTTCATTGCTTCAATATAAGTCACATTTTGTAATACATTTGATTAATATTGCATAAAATAAAATCTCGAAATCCAGAATTATAAATTATTTTTAATGACTATTTATGAATTGCCCAAGTATTTGTTTCTATAAATACGTAAAGTATTATTCTAGAATTTCAATAGGTTTGTAGAGTACGAAAAAATATTTTGTGTAGGGTATAAACATTTTTCAATTCGGTCGACGAATTATAGAGTTGAAGTTATGTTAAAGCCATTTTATAGTAAAAAATTTCCTTCCAAAGACATTAGTTACTAATTACTACACAAGAAAGATCGCAAATTATACAAGAATTTCTAAAATTCATTCTCGACATTAGTAAGGTAGATCAAAAATGACTCGTACAATCAAATATGTTTCAGTCAATAAATTTGATGATAATGAAGTTGAAATAAAAATTAATTAAAACTGTTTTGCATCTTCTATCGCTCGAAAAATCCACAGGAAAACTAATGTCTTAAATTATAATTGGAGAGCTTAATGACTTTTGGGTTTAAATTTGCAGGATATCAGGGGGCAGGGATATAACAACAATTCCAGTATGAGAGGCCATAATACAAAAGTACAATCTAAAATTAAAAGATTAAATTCGAGAGCATTCTATTTTCCATGTATACAGTAGTCACTCACTCAATCTAGTTGCTAATATAGAAAAAGCATTCGTTGAAACTGCCAATTCCTACAACATGATTTAAAAAATAAATAAATTTTTTTCGGCATCTACTATATTCAATGGGCATTACTTTAAAACATTGTATAGTCGTACGCTCAGCACATATACCTTACACGTGTCATACTATCCATATATGATAGGAATTTTAATTACTAGTATTGTTGCTCTTCAGCTAGCAGTAATATTGTTTTAAATTTTTTAACAACTTAAGTTTTTTCTTGTTTTTATTTCTAAATTTTTAATGCTCAAGACTATGCCCAATGAAAACAATTAAATGTCTTTTTATAAGTGGTTAGAAAATTTTTAATTAGGTAAATTTTTTAGGCACAGATCATTCTTTTTTAATGTATTGATAAATGGTATAAGTTTAATCACAACAAAAAAAAGTTGATTTTTCGTCATCTTACGGTTTTATTGCACTAAAAAATCAACATTTTCCTATTTGTATCATATTTTAGTATTTTGTACAACTGCGGAAGAAGAGTATCTTTGCTGCGCGCCAAATCTCTGGTCTGAAAAAAAATAATTTCAAATGTTACAGGCAAATTAAGTTATTGAGGGTACCATCGTGCTTTTGGATGTTGCTCTTGAAGGTAATTTGTGATATCTCTAACCACTAGTCTTGAAAAGATACTTAAGAATACAATGTTTACCAATAATTAGTATTGCATAAATAGAAAAGAACTATGCATTCATTTTGTACGTTGAGGTGCAGTTATCAATGGTATTTACTCGAATTTTATACTATACTTGTTTCTTAAATGGAAATTTAAGTAATAATCGATTTGGATTATAAACAATGGTTATTTTATACAAAAATATTTGTTTCATTTTTGATTGAAACGGCTTTTTCCTTTTGTGTAATCCACAGGGAATCTGAAAAAGTACTTAAGTATTTTAACATTTTGAACAATATCTCATAATTAATTGTACATTTAAGGTAAAACCAATCAACATGCCTAAATTTATTTGGATACTTTACAGTTTTAAACCGGAAAAGATTGCACAATCGTTTTACGTACGTCACTTCTTGTAATCATAAAGGAATTTTTAAAGTTAGTATTTTCAAGTGAATATTTCACAGATTTTGCGCACAGATGCTCTATCTACCTTTCTCTACATGAAGAGTATTCTCTTAAATAATTCTGCGAATTTCGAAACATGTATATTTCAATTCTATGACAAGAGGATCTTTTAGTGTTTCAGTACACATATTTGAGGAGAGAAATCTTTTTATCTAAAACAGTAGGTGAAAAAAAAAAGTGTGATTTTTTTTTAACTTTTATTTTTTATATCGTAAGCATCCATATTTTGTTTTGAGCCAAACACAATGTAAGTTTTTACAAGTGTCATGATAAAAAAAAATACTTCCGGACAGAAACTTGACAAAATGTTTCATAATTTCATTAATTTTAAATATTCACAAAGGATGAATAAAGCATTTTCTTGGTAATGTAAGTAAGGAACGCATTAAGTTGCTAATAAAATTGAAAAGAATGAAAATTTAATTTTAAATGCAAAGAGAACTTTTTTTTCTCGGCTTTTCAAGAAGACGGCAGCACTATTTTTGAAGCTTAATATTAGTTATTTTAAATAAACGCACAAGATATAGATGGCAGCAGTGTTCTTTTGCTTTTCAAATCTAAACTTTTATTTCATTACATTTCCTTGAGATGGTAGCACTAGTAACATTACTTGAAATTTCAATGGGAGTGACTACAAATATATAAAAATTTAGGAACAAATAAATTATTCCCTCGTACATTCAACGTTAGATGACATATTAATATGGAATGTTTAAGTTTTCATACTATTTCTTTTCTTATATACACATTATATTTCTTTCATAAATAAATATTAAAAGTTTTCCTTTAAAAGTAGTTCGCTGGTCCGATATCAAACTTCATTGAATCCTTTTTTATCCATAAATCTAATTGCAATTATCATTATTATTAAAAACACCGAAATGGATCCTCTAAATATCTGAAAAAATTCAAAGGCAATCAATAAACATCGTATGATTTTAAAAACAATAATATTTTAAAACGACTTAAATTACTTTTTCTTTGTGAGACATTTTTTAAAAAAAAATCTTCAAAAAGCAAAATATTATTATTTTCTAAATGAGATTTCATAATTCTTAAACTTTATTCAAATTTTTGGCAATGAAGAATATTTAAGAACTCTATTTATTCTATAGTCGTACGCGCGCAGCACATATACCTTACACGCGTGTCATACTATCCATATATGATAGGAATTTTAATTACTAGTATAGTTGCTCTTCAGCTGGCAGTAATATTGTTTTAAATTTTTTAACAACTTAAGTTTTTTCTTGTTTTTATTTCTAAATTTTTAATGTTCAAGCCTAATGAAAACATTTAATGTTGTGATTCAGTCATATGTACATACATATTTATATTAATTGTAACTCTAATAAAAAGTATCAAAAAAATTTTTTTTCGTTGTTGGCCTAAGTAGGAATAGACTCGAATTTTTCTTTTTTTTATATTACTTTTTTTAGGTTAATGCATGAAAGTGTTCTCTATTATTTAAAGCATTAAGGTTCAGTAACATTCAACGTATTTAGCTTCTAATGTAAGAGAGTAAGTGTGTATTAATGTCACACTATGAAGCTGCACGAGGGCTATTGGCGACGGATCTCGTAATTTTCAACCATGGTCAAGTGACGAGGACGACACCTGAGCTGAAACTCCCTCTCCTAGGTGCCACACCGCACCATTGGGAGGACGTTTGAGCTTCGACAGATTTAACGTGTATTGACCCCCTCTAGACGGTGGGTCTTTATCAGCACTAAGCAAGAACTCATGAGACGCCAATCACGATTCCATGATCACTTTAAGCTTCCAAAAAATATCCCATTTCTTGAATTCCTACTATTATAGTTCACACACTCTATATATTTATATATCTTGTTCAAAAGTTTCAATTGTTAATAAAATGCTTTTTATTCATCCATTCAAGTTTAAATACATTTTTTTAAACTTGCAGTAGATGACACTTGATGTTAATACAGATTTTTCAAATATTAATTTTATTTTTTTAATTAATTATAGTTTAAGAGATATATTCCAGTTGATACTATAGTACTCCTCTGGAGGACAGCACCATTGAATAAAACAGCTTTTGTTAAATCTGTGTGTGTGTGAGGAAGAATTAACTTAACCTAATTAATCATATACTAGTTAGACGCAGTGGAGCACACAAGGGGAGGGGAAAGGTCCGGACCCCCCCAAGCCCTTGATTTTTTTTTCCGATTGATTATAATTCTAAGTATATAGTACGTAAAATTTAATTAATCACTTGCTATTAATGATTAATTTTATTAATTAATGCTAATTATTTATTCAAAAACTAGTTTTTGACTGTGTTTTGTTCTCGAAAATCGACAAAATCAAAAGGAGCATGATACAAGAATGGTGAACTTTTGACCCTGACCCCCCCCTTCTTGAAAAATTCCTGTGTGCGCCACTGGTTAGAGGTAAGCATTCCTTTTACACTGGTTTTAAGATAAATTTGTACCTTTTTTTCAACTTTTATTAAGAAACGAAATGTGGTTAAAAAGTTTTTACTGTTAATTTAAAAGGTTCTTTGCCACATTTAATATTGTGATTCTGTCATACGTATAAACATATTTATTTCAACTGTAATTATTTAGTAAAAAGTAGCTAAAATAAAATTTTCTTTGTTGACCTAAGTAGGAATTGACTTTTTTTTTTATATATATAATTTGTGTTAGTGCTATGTTGTGAATTGCTTGATTATATGACATCTTGTTACAATTAGGTTTTTAAAAAAAAACACATAAAACCAGCATTTTTTTTCACGTAGTGCTAAAGCGCAATTAAGTTCCTGCAACATAAAATTAAATTTAGAACTTCGCTAACATTAATAATACTATCTGAATATTGCTTTTTTTTTTTCCTTAACAGGCTTTACAATGAAAATCATTTACTCAAAAGTCAAAAGAAGCTGCAAGATTTTTTTCTCTAACAACTTAAAACTACAAGAAACTACCTTTTGATAGAGGTATAACTCATTATAGAAAGGAAAACGGGCATTTTTTTTTATAAGCGTTGTAAAACCATAGGCAAAAATCACTTCTTTCCTCTACTATGTTTTTCTAGATAATAAGGTAATTATTAAATTGAAAACTTTTAATTTCCCCAAATGCATATTGAATTTAAACATTGTTAAATTAACCGTATCAGATATTTTCGTAAAGGAACTTTCGCAAAACTTCTTTTTGAAACGTCTTTGCTACGCATCAATCTACAGTGGGGTGCCAGAGCCACTAATTAAAAAAAAATCTTTTTTTAATGCGGTATTGTTGGCTCCACCACGGATTTTGCTATCAGATGAAGGATGTTTGTAAAGAGTAGACATTTATAGATAATATCAGCCAACACACTGTACACTAACATTTTATTTTTCTTAAACTATGCTGCGCTATCTGGATTTAATTTTTCAATAACTATTCAAAATTCAGCGTATTTATTCGATTTATTATAAGTTTTATTTTCAGAAACTAATTAAAATTTTGCTTGATTGATAGAACCATATACGGCCTGCGGTGCACGCGCTGCACACCTGCTAGGATCGGTCCTGCTTAGTATCTTACAAGTTTCATTTTTTTTTATTAAAAGAATACGAAGGATGGACAAATTTGTCTTTAACAAATTAATTAAAATTTTATTCACACAAGATACATATTTTGCTTTGAAATTCATGCGTATGATATACCTTTATGTACGCTTTATAAAGATAAAAGCTGTTCATTTATATTTTTGTTCTTGACAATTCCAACAAATAATTTGAAAAGACCCCTACACTTATTTTGTCAAATACACGATGAGCCTATGAAGAAATGGAGTCCGAATAAATTCTCTTCCATTAAGTAATCCAACGGAGCCAGGTAGCTAGAAATGCTATAGTTCGTTATTAATTATAATAAAAGGAAACATTAGTACAACAACAAAAATTGCTCATGGTAAAAGTCCTTTAAATAGAATTTTCTTAATGATCCAAGTTTTATTTTAGCAGTTCTTTACACATAGAATTTACCATCAGATTTTGACATTGAGTTAACTCACAACAAAAACAAGTCCTGAAATAAGTAGCGAATTACAAAAATTACAGCACTAGAATTAAAAGGTTTAGTTACGATTGAAATCTCAAAAAAGTACTCACGTCTTAGAGTAACACATTAAAAAGATGATTTTACTTACCCCTTGAACAATAATTTCATTGTATAAAAGTCGAGGAAAAGATTTCCTTAAATATTCTGAAGATTACACAATCACTTGTAAATTATAAAGATATATCTAGCTTGTAGTACACTCCATGATAATTTCTGCAGATAATTAAATGGAGAAAAATGTATTCATAGTTTCTGATTCAAAATAAATATATAAAGAGGATTTACAGATAAATGCTGCAAAGTGGGCTCAATTCAGTTCTTTTAAAGAAATAGTACGGAACCTGGCAGTTTTCTTAAATTTTTTTAAATAAAAGATTTCCTTTATTCAGTTAATGAATTTTGAGAAGATTAAAAGAGATGGTCAAAGATATTTGGAATACATATAAAAAATATTAAAATTTCTCACATGACACAGAAAAATAGGTATCAATTTTTAAATCCACAGAGCATGTTTTATCTATAAATTTCATAACTTTATGTAAATCCCAGATAAAATGTCATTTGAAAACATTTACCTTCGAATTTCTATTCTCTCTATCTTTTCCCCAATTACATTGACAATATATCTGTAAGACATCATTTTGTCAATTCAAGTGACATTTAGTTTTTTGATAAGTTGTCACTAATTAATGATCAGATGTTACAAAAAAAATGATGCATTATTCCTTTATATAAAAACTAAACAGAAAATGAAAATTTGTCTGTTACACTTGTTAAATTTTTGTCCAATTTCTATTATCTTGAGTATTTTAATACTCTAAAAGAAAGTCTTTCTTAGCTTGTCTAATTTTTTCTACATACATTTGAGAGAAAGAGAAATTTTTCTCAGATTAATATCAAGTACAATGCTTTTAACTTGGAATTAATTCAATTAGAAAATAGTAAACAGAAAACAAGGAGAAAGATTACTTTTTTATTTGCATACATTGTATTACTGTCTAATTTCATGAGCATAATGTATTTTTTCGCTAAATATTTTCATAAAAAATGGTAAATTGAAAGTATAGAAAAAATTATACATTTCATGCAAAATTTTGAATAATTTACTACACAAGCATAATACATTTTCAACGGATTTTACAGATGAATAATAATTCAGCAGAGTATCTTTTCCCAACTTTGATTTTATAGATTTTCTTCATTTAAGCATATTAAATGGGGAATTTTACTTTTAGCTTCACTAAAACAGGAATTTTAAAAATATTTATAAAACAAATTTAATTAAAAACGTATGATACCAAATTTTATTCCATTTAAGATAAAACTAAAATAGTTGTTAAAGTCAGTTGTCTATACACATAGATACATACAAACAGATAGAAAAAAGGTATATTACAAAACATGTATTAATATGGTGTGTAAATTTAGAGAATAGGGTAACAGCTCAATTGCTGTTCTTGTCACTTTTTTTTTCATAAACCATCAATACTAACAATGTAAAAATAAACTATGATCAATCACAAAAAGAAACATTTTATTAAAGAAAACAGTTCTCAGATTTATAACTTTTTACATTTGTTCAACTACATAAAATCACATATCTTTGGTTTCTCTGATATACAATTGCATTTCAATTAGTTAAAATAATATATTTACAATTCACATGTGCTTTCTTAACAAGTTCTTCACATCTAAAAACGAGAAAAGCAGAATAGCATTATAACTTTAATAGTTATAATGACAATGTTGAATTAAGTCATAAAGAATTTGAGTAAAGTCAAATCACAGATAAATAGTATGTGTTTATGTAATCAGGGTAAAGGTTGAATTAGTATACCAATAATTTGTAAGCTTGGAGCACAATACATATCAATTATTATTTTAGAATGATTCTCTTGAAAATGATAAAAATTATAGCTACAAGAAAATATTTATATATAACCAAATCAATTCAATATTCAATTAACAATATTTCTTTTAAAAGCCATTTTATATTTTAATTAGATAAGCCCTATAAATTTAATTTTTGCACCTAGATAAAGGTATAAACAAATTATCGTTATTCTTCAAGAATTTAATATTTGAATTTATAATAAGAAATATTGTAGTGGCTGCTAATTTCTTTATATTTCTCTCATTCATTTTGAAAAATAACATACAGTAAATGACGCCAATAATTAGAGCTTTTGTAGTGTGAAAACATAAGGATATTTTCGAACACTCAGCTTTTTTTTGCCTTAATCTAATATTTTATGATAATAAGTTTCTTGCACGTTTTTGGAATGTTTCACAATATAAGCCTTTAAAAAATATGAAGATGATTTTAAATAAAATACATTTTTTAGCTAAATATTATATACACTCTTTAAGATACAGCTGTTAAAAAAAAGACATTCTTAAATAATTAAAGTGGTTCTCATTGCACCTGGACAAAATTAGTATCAGTGTTAATGGTTCAAAGGAAACTATATTACAATGCTAGTTCAATATTAATTTATTCCTAAGACAAAAATTTCCCCATTATGTAATTTAATTATATCAGAATCAGATAGAGAATGGTTTAAATAGATACCATTTCAAAATAGGTAAAATTCTGCTAGAAAGTTTGAGCTATGAGTGTTTAAAAAGAATTCTGTAATGTTCAATGAATGTATCAAACTATACAATAAAACAAGTTTCTACTTACCAATTCTCAAATCTTCTTGCATCAAACAATATATATATATATATATATATATATATATATATATATATATATATATATTCCAAATATGAGTTATTGAACTACAAAACAACATACCAAAATGTTTACATATTTGGATTTGTCATGTTATAAAATCCTTCAATATAAAATTTTATACAATTCTGTCAAATAGTTCAGGAATGTTCAATTTTTAAAATACTGTCAATTAAGGGGTCATTTACATTTATAAATCTTAATTATCAGTCATACAATCGAATGATGCTAATAAATTTGGAGACCAGTATTAATTAATTGCACATAAGAGCTATAATGCATGGTTACCTAACAATTTTTCTATATTTATTTAATTATCAGATTCTAATGAAATTTGAAACAGAAGCTATTGAAACCCTTCTCTACCTAATTATGCAAAAAATTTAAATTCTTTTTAGAATTAATTAACTACATTAAGTTAATTTAATTCATTATAACACCACAATTTAGTTTTTCTTAGAGCCATTAAAGGTAATACCAATTTAATCTAATTGCAGTATAAATTACTTCAATCCTTCTGGGTGTTGACTAGCTTCTTTGATGACAGTGCCACAACCATAGCCAGGTGTATAGTAAAAAGTAGCGTGATTTGAAAAGTAATTGGAATTTGATATTTAGATTAGATTTTGCAGTACTTACAATCTTGAGAAAGAAGCGACAACATTTATAATAAATCATAATGTGTCACACTCAAAAACAAAAAAGTTCTATGTTTTATATTTTTGTATTAATTGCACAAGTAAACGATTTGGGATAATAATCTTGTGAGCAAGAGTTTCATTTGTCATTGGACTAGTATCTTTACCCTTTTGAAGCCATTCTTCAATAGCTTGCCTTTCATAACTATAACCATCTGAAAAAAAAATCAAATTATAACATATATTGGTAGAACCAATAGAAAAAAGTTACAAAAACATACCAATAACATAACTATTTGTTTAAAAAAATCTACTGTACACGAATTCTTTTTTGAATGTAACTAATTTATACTAAAATGAGTTTTGCTCTTATATATATACATACTGTAATGGCTCTCTTACAATAATTCTGCAGTGCATGGACATATGCATTATATTACATATGCACATGGATATATGCACCATATGCTATGTATAATTCAGAAGTTCGGGAGCATGTCGTGAAAGTCTTTAACTTGTAGATCAGTGATTCCCAAAATCAACCCCCAGGGGTCTATGACGACTTGCATGGGGTCCATGTCAGTGAAAAAATAATTTGGGGATCCATGATGTGTAAATGGGGGTCTACGATAGCGGTTCTCTTTAAACCAGATCGTAACTAACTTTAAAAGAAAATGTAATCCAGGGGAAACTAGATTTTACCTATTTAATAGATTTATTTATTAAATTTAATGGGGTTAATTTGCACAGTTACAAGGTGGCGGGATATATTTCCTTAAAACAAGGACCATCATTGCAGCTTTTCTTGCCAGAATTGTGCTGAAGGAGAATAAGATTAGATGTTGCGAATTTTCCCAGTTTTTTATTTCATTACAGACAATCTACCAGGAAGATTACGTTTTAACCTATGTTCATTTAAATACTATTCAGATTTTCAAACTAGGTTTGAGAATGCTTTGATTATGACAAAATACTGCAGACAAGGAAATTATACAGTTACATTGAAGAAAATAAATGTCATATTACAAGAGGAACTGATAGGAATAGGTAGTAACGAAGATCTTAAAGTAAAGTTTAGAAATGGATGTCAGCAATTTCGGTTTAAAAAAGGCATACTAGTTATTAAACATGAATTATAGAGTAATGTGAGAAAGTTTTTAATTGCTTTTCCTAATGATCAAGAATTTCACAGCAATTGAAAATCAAAAAAAGACTGGACATTATTAAATGAAGAAATTTAGGGTTAAACTCGACATGATTGATCAGTGGCGTAACGTACACCCAAAACCTGACTTTGGAGGGGGGCCCAAATGTTCTTTGTTACGCCACTGTGATTGATGCCAAATGTTGAAAATTTATTTTTGAAGCTTTATCCCTCCCATTAAAAGCATTTTTTGTTTGTTGCTAAGTTATTTTATGTATTATTAAATTTAAATTTAAAATTAATTAACATGTGTTTAAGTTTTAAAAACTATACTTCACTGCAGTTAAAAATTTCAATATTTTAAAGTAGCTCTATACCAGCTGTCAAAAAATATTTAAGTTGATAAATGTGCAAAAATTTAATATTAGGTAAGCAGGGAACTATCAAAAGACAAAAAATATGGCAAGGGGTCTATGAGACAAAAAAAGTTTGGAAACTTCTGTTGTAGATTTCAAAATACCGATGTATACCCACCTTCAACATTATCCCCTTGGCATCAATACACTCTAGACCATAGTTTCCCAAACTTTTTTGTCTCATAGACCCTTTGTCATGTTTTCAGGTTTGGGGTAGACCCCCTGCTTACTTAATACTGAATTTTTGCAAATTCATCATAGAAAACTCATGTTAATTTTAAACGTTTATTAATTAAATTAAAATCTCAATTTATTAATTAAATAAAAATAACAATTAATTTAATTTAAATCACAATTGATTAATTTAAATCACAATCAATTTAATCACAATTAATTATTTAAATAAAAATCACAGTTAAATAAATAAAAATCACAATTAATTAAATAAAAAGCACACTTAAATTTAAATCAAATAATTCCAATTAAAATTTAAAATCAATTTGGTACGAAAAAATAACTTAGCAAAAAATAAATGCTTTTAATGGGATGGATGAACCTGATGCTCTAATAACAATTTTTGAACAATTGGCATCAATTTAGTCAGGTTCAGCCTTAAATCTCCTCGATTAGTAATGTCCAGTCCTTTTCACTTTATGTAACCCCATTAATTCGGCTCTAAATTTATCAATTCTGATGAGGAGGTACGTCCCTTTCAGCTACAGGAACTCCGTAATTTACATGCCACTTGCTAATGTCCAATCTATTTCTTTTCTTTTTTTTTTGTCAGGAGATTAGCAACCACGCTGAAACCTCTTTCAACAAGGTACGAGGATGGAAAAGCAATTAAAAATTTTCTAGCGATATTATATAATGTGGGATAAGTAAGAGGTATATCTTTTTGAAGCCTTTTTGAAGTCAAAATCCTATCGTAAATTTAAAACAAAGAATAAGAAGCCCATATTTTTTACTTTCATTGAAACACTGTATTTACATATACTTAATATATTTGGGAATGGTAATTACATGGCAACAAAGTACATTCTAACAAAGTAGAATTTTCAAACAAAAATTATGCCGTCTGAGAATATAACATCTAACTTTTTTCCCTACAAACCCACATATAAATAAATATGCATACAGTGCACACAAAAAATTGCATGAAATTACATAAATTTGAATTTAAAAAAAGATGTTTTACTTCTGCAACTCCCACAAAGAAAAAATACTTTCTCAAATCTCATTAATATAGCCCTAGAAATCGATGACCATAATAATCAATCTTAAAAAAACTAACACTAATAAAAAATATTCAAAAAGTAGACTGCGATACTTAAATAATAATAATAAATGCATTATATTTCCCAGTCCAATAAAGTCCTGTTTTTGAGCTTAATAAAAAAATATTTTGTCGTTTTGAAATATTTTTAATACTTAAATCGAAATTAATTATAACACATGCGATCATTAAAAAACATTTGAAATAGTAACAAAATAATATAACTAAATTTTTCTCTCTTTAAAGTAAAAAAAGAAAACATTGAAATAATATATTTTAATTACTAATTTTCAAGCTTAATATTCAGAAAGAATTTAAAAAAATGCTTTTCAGATACTTTAATCAATGATAACCCAATGACTTATAAAAATGTACTAATAATAACAATATGATTACAAGATTTTTCTCTTGATGTATTTAAATAAGAAAAAAATCTGCAAATTAATATTTTATAATGATTTCACATTTGATAATTCAGGTGAAAAAAATCTGAAATTTACTAAAAGCAACAGACAAAGGGACTGCAATTTTTTTTTAATACTGAAAACAGTAATGATGGTTATGCAATGTCTCGTTCCAAAAGTGAAAGTTCTCTTACAAGAAAGGATTCGCGCGCGTGTCAACAATATTATTTCAATTAAATCCAAAGAAAAGATTTTAAAATCCATATACTGTTAAGTATAACTTGATACATATATGCAAAATAATTTCATTGACAATAAAATAGCCTAGTTTTCATTTAACTCAGTATCGTTGCTATTCATTTATTTGAATTTATTACATTATATATATGAGATTTCATTAAACAAAGTATTTGATTTTTTTCATAAAAACAAATACAATAAGACAATCCTTTACACTTATCTTAATAATATGGTAAAAATACAGTAGTACCCCCCATAAGGAACTTAGTGTTTGACACAATATGTCCTAGTGCAGGAAATTTAACCTAACCAACCTAATGAAGGACAACCACCAGATCAGACATTACATATTTTGTCCTTTAACATAAAGAATGTAATTCAAGCTGCATCAGGCCTTAAACAAATTATATATAAGTACCTTAGTCACAAGTATCTTTTTTAAAATTTGAAGCTATGTAAAATGAAAATTCTTAATTGAAAAAGTTTAATCATCGCATGTTTGAAATAATCAAATCTTGTGCTTACAGAAATTTATTGAAAATAATTAGTTGTACAGATTTTTTTTTGAAAGCCTATGTATTGTGTCAGCTTTAGCCCGTATTTATTTGATTTATTTAAAGAGAAACACAAACTTATCTTTGAAATCTTGAAAAATACAAACATAAAAGAATATTAAAAAAATATAAAAAATAATTAAAAATTAAAAGCATAATTATTTGTGGTTATTTCAAGCGCGTAAATTGTAAAAGATGGAATTGTGTGCTTATTTTCAAAGAAATTGGCCAAATGAAAGAAGTTTTTGATTCTAAAAATCACAACTGTTTGTTTTAAAGTAGCCCTTAGAAGTAAAGTAAAACATCTACTGTGTGGGTCCCTTGCTAGTTATACAACACCGGACATCCTGTGAGCGTTAGGGATGTCCACACATTGCGATCCCACTCTAGGAATGGGAGAAAGTTGCAAAAAAAAGCGTAAACACGTATACCAGAAATATTTCAATGTCCATGTAAATACAAAAATCAAAAAAAAAAAAAAAAAACCTGAAGATGCTCTTGTAGACCCCTATTTACCCTTCATGGACTCCCAATTTATTTTTTTCCCTGCCGTAGACCCCTTGTGAGTCATCATCGACCCCTGGGGTTCTATATAGACCACTTTGGGAATCACTGCTCTGGACAGTGCTCATACAATCTTGTGACGTCGTCGATTGTTGTGAATCCCCATCCTTCAATTCAGGATAAGTTTTATAGCTTCACCAGATGTTAAATGACAAGTGCAACGTCTTCGATTGTTGTGAACTAACACCCATCGATTCTCATTAAATTTTATAGCTTCACCAACTGTAAAATGATCAGTGCACGTGACCATGGGGTCATTGTTTATTGTTTCAGCTCGGGTAGGAGTGCCGACACCCATACTGGCTGTCATAATGGTGAAAAGCGAACCGGCACCCATTGACAATAGGCGAAGCCTGTATTCAAAGAATCATGTCGTCTTTTCTGGTGTTGAGAGAATGGAATAATAGAAACAGGTGGCGTGATGGACAAGTGTGTCCAGATGTTGGACCAGGAATTATGGCGCCTTGGGCCAGACGGCCCGGGTGTGTATTGGTGTGTTATGCACAAATAGGACGAGGGAGGCAGAGAGACTTTTGTGACCTGCCAATAAAAGAAGGGACGAGGGGCGTGTTGTTGACTCACCCCTGGTGTTTAAAAGGGTTTTTTTAGGAAACGGGGAAGAGGAGCCCTGCCCTGGATGGAGAAAAAGGAAAAAGCCCTGCCCTGGATCGAGAGAACTGGAGAGGAGAGCGCTAAGGAGGTTGGAGTGGAAAGGAAGGAAAGACGATGAACGTTGGCATTGGGAAAAGGAGATAGACTGAATGCACCGGCTTGGCGTATGAACTGTATTCTATTGCTTCACTAACAAATTGTTTAGCAAATAAACAATCCTTTTATTTTCAAATTAGGCTGTGACAATTTATTGATGGTTAGTTCCTCACGACGTTACAATCTCTTGAAGCATTTCTAGAAGCCATCTTTAGCAATCACCCATAAGGCTTCTTGTGCTGCAGCTTTTACCTTAATTGACACAAAACGATGTCCCAGCAGAATTTTTTTAGCCGATGGAAACTTAATAAAGAATCACAAAAAGCTAAGTCTGAAGAATAGGCAGGAACAATTATAGAATCAGCTTTGGCGAGAAACTGTGTGACCATTTAGAACTGGTGTGCAGGTGAGTTGTTGTACGGAAAGTATAACTGTTCACTTCGCCACACATGAGGTCATTTACAACGAATAGACTCCCTTAAATGACATAAAATGTCTATAGATAATACTCCTTGTTTATTGTTCTGCACTCTAATATAAACTTTGATTGAGCATTTCCTTCAGAATTAAATACCTCCTTCATTACTTTGCTGACCTTACGATCTTACTTAAAATGTAGATATTACTTGTGCACCTTCCTTCTGGAAATCACAGAGTCACTATACACCTTTCTAGGTAATTTCTTAAGTCTTTGCAAGTGTTTTACCTAAATGCTGACAAAATTTAATGTTACAGCGTTGCTCTCGAAAAGCCATGTTTCTTACGCTGCAGAACAAATAGGACTGTCTCAGAGCAAAATATCTGTGCACACAGTTCAATTACCTGACATAGACGAAACCATTCAGTAAAACAGGCATGCAAAACATGCGCTCTGCATTTGGCTCACTAAAACATCGGTTGCGACTAGCTGAGACTTTTTAAAAAACTTTTAAACATCAAGCATTTAAAATTCTTTCATTCCGAAAATTATTTATGTGAACTTTTTAAAATTTACATCATATTTACCCGTTATCTATTCTTGTTTTAAAAGAAATCTTACTTTATAATTAAAATAGCTTTAAGAATAAAAATGATTTTTTTTTATTTTATTAAAATTTTCATTAAATTTTTTACAAAAATAAATTAATTTTTATTACATTTTTTTGTGTGAATTCATGTCAATTTTTCACTTCAATAGCATCACAATTCATCGTGTGTGACTTTTGTTTCTCTTCCTCCTCCTCTCTTGGAGTGTCTAATCAGTGAAAGATGAACAACGTGATGTCAGAGGCCATCAAAGGGATTTTTCTTAAGTTTAAAAAACACAAAGCAATCAAGACAAAGTGTTGTGTTTACTCAATTGTTTGCGAATGGAAGTTGATTTCGGTTTTCATTCATGTTAAACTAAAAAGTTATTTAATAAAAATATAATTAAACTTCAAGAACGATGGGTAAGAAAAGATCAATTGAAGAGAAACATCACAATTTTAAAGAAAATTGGGAATTGCAATATTTGTGTGTCCAAAACAAGAATAAAATATGCTTGATTTGTGAAAAATCTGTTTTAGATTTCAAGGGATATAATCTTAAAATGGACTATGACATAAATAAAAAAACAAATTATGATAAAACAAAAGATACTTAATGTTCTGTATTAAAAGGGCAACAGATTACTTTTCATCAATAGTCTCTTCACAGTCTTATCTGTGCAATTTTTATTTCTGAGACTACATAAAACATCCGGTGTTGCTTCCACTACTAGGAACTAATGTCGACGAAATTTAGATATGCAAATGTGCAGACTCTAAAAGCAACATACCAGACATGCTATATGCCTTATCATACTGCCACAATATCATTCATATATATATATATATATATATATATATATATATATATATATATATATATATATATATATATGTGTGTTTCTGGAAAAACTTAAATTGAACACTTAAAACTGTGTTGAATTTAAATTATCATCTGTTACTTGTGATTTTCGATGATCTATAAAGTTGTACTTAATTTTTTTTAAAGTACACCTACAAATTTATAATATTCCTTTATGTAATAAGCAATGAATTAAAGATTAAATCACAAATAAATGTAAAAGCAAAGAAAAGAAATATTATTTTCAACAGCAAAATAGGGAGGGCTATTAGAATAACAAAAATAAGAAACTGAATTTTGGGAATCTGGAATTTTTTCTATAAAGAAGTTTCAATTTTAAACTAAATGAATATACAATTGAAATTTTATAAACACGATATGTAAATGATTATATATATTTTTGATAATTGATTTTAAATTAAAATGACATTGAAAAACTCAGACACATTTAAAGAATATATATTTAAAAAAAATATTAATTAAATCTTATAAAGTCTAAGCTATAATTTTACACAATAAAGAGAAATTTCATGTAATAATGTACCTGCTGCAACAACAGGATCTCTCATAACTTCTTGAGTAATTGGACAACAAAATTCATTGGTTAACATTTCATCTTCAGTACTAGTCATAACATGCTGCCATAAAGGATTTTTCAGACATTGAATTCCACGAAGAATTTTGTTTCTGTGACCTAAACTATCTGTTAAACAGAAATTTACAAACATATTATCATCTGCAATATAGATTTCATAGATTATAATATATATAGTTTTGATAAAAAAATTAGTTGAGAAATATAAAGAAAACCAAACTTTGAATTAATTTATTGCAATATTAAGTGGCTCTAACAATTTTACATATTAAACTAATTTGTAGAGGCTCATGTGAAATCATTTACCAACAAGAATATTTGAATAAGAGTAAGAACAATAATTTTTAAAGAAAGAATAACTTAATCTACAGTAGGGGAAAGAGAACATTAGATTTCACTAAGTTATTGAATGAAGAATAATTAATTTTAATAGTGTGATATTCTAAATTTTAATTTTATACAGCTTTAAACTACTTTTTCATTATAAAAAGTTGAATTTTTTTTTAAAAAAAAGATGAAACTGGTAATCAAGAAAATAAATGTCAAGAAAAAAAAATACAAAAACTTAATTAAATTAAAAAAAAAAATTTGAATTAAAAGAGAATGAGAAGAAATAAATTATGTATTTGCATTTAAAAATTTATAGCTTAAAACTGTATGTTACAGGTATCTATTTTTTGAATAAACATTGTAGTACTTCATTAAGTTTTAATACTTCCTTGATAGTTCCAATACAATTTGTTAAAAATTAATCTTATTCTATATTTTTGTTGTTAGCTTTCATAGCAATCAATAACATCAAAATTATAAATCAAGAGTATTCTGAAGAGTATTAACTTTTTAAAAAAGATTTTATTATGCTTCAATTCAAATGATTTGCTGAAAAGTACAAGACAAGAGAGACTATTATTTATCACATAGTAAAATATCTGGGATTTGAATATGAATTATACTCTCATGATAGTTATAAATCCCTTTAATTCCCATATGCTGAACATGAAGACAAAGTAATGCCACACCATCAGCAGTAGATACGGCAGTGATTAACTGTTTTTGTGTAATTAAGGAGAGAGAGAGAGAGAGAGAAATACAGCATTATCAAAAAGCAATTTTCTTTTCCTCAAGTGGAATGGAAAAAAGAAAGAAATAGCTCAAATAGTGAATTATTTGCAAATATTTTAGATTTCAACTAGATCCTGAAAGCCACTTTTTCAAAACTTAATACATGCATTAACCAATAATTACAAAATTATTAAAATTCAAGGTTTCACACAGAAATTATTTTTCTGAGTGGAGAACACTATCATATAAAATGAAACTCAATTTAAAATCAGTTAACATCCAGGTACATAATATTACATTGACCAACCTTAGTGAAAAAAGTCCCATATCCATAACATTACAAGTGTGCTTTTTTTGTAATTATTTCTTATCTTAGCACAAAATTGCAGAGTACATGCAGCAACTGTATCCCAGAAAAGAAAATGTCAACTTAGTCGTGAACAAGATGTATTGTAAGCATTCATTAAAAAAAAAAGTGACTCCCCTCCTTTATGTTCCTATTATTTTTAAACTTAAGATCCTTGTTAAAAAAAATTAGCTCTGACGAATTAGAATGATTATACAAATGTGTCCGAAAATGAATAATTAAGATCGATCTGATGATCACTAGCGTAGCTAGTTCTGAGGGGGCTCGGTATCAAAACTCCTTCGAATTCCTCTTTTTAGAAATGAAAGTCCAGTAAGTAGTACTATAGTTATACATGTTGGGGCCCTTGTAGCTTGGGGTCCCCGTATCATTTATACAGCGGCAGCTACGCCCTTGCTGATGATGAAGTTTGTATATCATCATTCCAATAAAGTAATCATGATTGCAAAAATACGAATCTGGAATTTTTAATGATTTTTATAGTTTTCGTTAAATTTTTAAGATACTTTTTTAAATATAATAAAGTCCTAAATAAAGTATCTTATAAATTAAAAGAAAACTAAGTTTTCTTTCCCAGCTTCATGCTTTTAAACAGAAATCTCAAGTGGTTAAAAAGTTTTATTTATTTTGTATGGACAAAATTGCACTCTTTTATAAAACAAAATACCACTTTTTAAAATTTTAAAAGTTCTCTTTTCAAAACTAGAATGACCCTGTTAAAAATACCACGTTCATCATAAAATTAATTTTAATATTACGTAACAAATACTTGTCCAACAAATTTTTTAAAAAAATACATAATTTACTAACCTATTTTTAAAATACTCAGCAAATTCTCATGATTTAAATACATAAGCTCTTTACCATCAATTGAATTTGCATGGAATATTTCAGCAAGTTCTTCTAATTCCAGAGATTTTAGCCAGTTACCAACATCATCAACAGACCATGATAAAAAACTTCTTTTGGGAAGAAAGTCAATGTGTTTTTTTTCTTTGTCAATGGATATATCAGTTACTGAATTAAATAGTTCTTTCATGTTTAAGGACCACAAAACAACAGTTTTATCATTTGAGCCTGTAGCCAAAAGGGTTGAATTAGAAAAGGCACAACAGGTGACATACCTGGAAAACAGACACACACATATATGTATATAATATTTATATTAATACTGAGGTCAATTCCATAACGTTTTAAAGGATATTCGCAATTTATGATAATAAATATGTACAACACACATTTTGCTACATTAAAGATGACTAATCAAAGATCTAAATTGCAGATAAAAACAAAAATTTATGCCGTACCTCAAGCAGAAAATATTACACTGCAAAAATGTGCTCAAAACTTGATGAAATTTGACTCTGACAGTACATATATTAATTTTGAAAAACTGAATAAATCTAATTACTGAATCTTAAAGATAATTAATATATATAATGGATCCCCCTAGCATCTAAAAAATTTCCTTGATTATTTAAAGATTGAAATACAACCCTGCAAAACATTACTGACCATGAAATATCAGTAAAAATTCAAGTTTACATACAAGGGCAAGCAACCAATTCAAGACTAATCATATCTCATCATTCTTAAACTGAAAAAGTGCTCTGGAGATGTTGATGGTCATGGATAAATCTCAATATATCTATAACTTAAAAGGTGAAACACCAAAGAATATCTGAATAGGATGAAAACCGATAGATGTGATGCACATGTATTGAAAATAAAACGCTAAAAGTTCTTTAGAATTTAATATTTTAATAGGAAATAAGTTACAATAGAAAAAATCAATAATGTGTCAGTCCATCTCTAAACCTGATGTAAGCTCTATTCCAGTTGGGCACTAAATTATAGAGTTCACAGATGGCCTCCTGAAGAAATTCTTGCCATATATGTTCCAGTTTAGCAAGCTAAATTAATGCCATTCAGGAATGGTAAAAGAGGCTTGCTCATTAGAATCCAAATGTGTTAAGTTGGGAAGGAATATGGCGCTCGCACCAGACAGGAATGTGTTGGAGAATCAAAAAGACAAACAGCAGAAAGGTGTGTGCATCATGGGACAGAATCCTGTTGAAATGCAAACTAAAAGGATTCTTGATGCATCAAATCTTCTATAAAATGTATAAAATCTTGATGTATCACTGTGCTGTACAGGTATCACAAATGACAGACAAAAAGGTTCCAGAAATCAAATGAAATGGCACCCCTCTAAATAAAGATTGTCAGGCTGTGTGATGGATGACAGTCAAGTGAGTATCCCATTGCTATCTTAAACGTCTTCAGACACTTCACTAATCATGGGTCAATTCGAAATGAGACAATCCAATATGCTCTTGGCACCAAAACAGATGTGCTCAACAGTTTGCAACAACATAGAGTAGTTGGTACATTAAAATTCGTTACTTCAGCCCCCATTCTCTCAGTCACTTATTGATGGTCATTGCAGTGAATAGTGTTCCGTTTCTGTTCACATCGTCCAACGGTAGCATCTCTCTGAACCAAATATCAAGTGATCCAGTTATCTGACCACCCTGCTTGAATTGTAGCAACTGCACTTCCTTTCACAATTGATGACACCTGATCTCTTTGCAAATACGCAATCGTTATAGTCCACATGGATGAAAGAATTCCCGAGGAAATTATGCGATAGTAATGAAATGTCTGATTTATACATATCTACTTTTGTAAAAATATGTTTCACAGCTTTTTTTATTCATTTTGTTTGATTTATGTTGCACTAGAACTCAGATATATCTTCAGTGTACTTTTAAAGTTAATCCTGAAGGGTTAAATTTAGGGAGGATAAACGAATTAATATACTTGTAAGACCCTTTCTGCAAATGGATTGTCTATTCCACATGCATATTTATATAAATACAAAACAGATGATTTTATTTATCTGAAATTAACAAAACTATGAAATTTCTAAAGACTGAAATGCACCAACTCATCATACAAAGTGGCACATTCAATGAATAATGGGTTGCGAAATATTATATAAATATTTTACATTAAAGAATATATTTATTAACAATTAGTTTCAGAAATGCCATACAGTGACTTATGCTATGTTAATTACTTAAGAGTGAGAAAAGTAATAATTTTTTGATTTTCTTGGATTATGGTGTTTTAGATTTTTTTGCAAATTAATTTCAGTACTCTTTCAAAATTTCTACACTACTTCTAATTGTATTATCTCCTCTAAGTTTTGTTTCAGCCTAGTAATACAGGCAAATAAAAGTGGAGGCTGGCATTTTAAAACTTTGTGTGTCCTTGTAATTTTAGCTCTCAACCTAAGAGTTTGCTAATGTATTACTGTGGTTATTTCACTGTCTTTTAATTATTTTCTTGCTTATTATAGCAATTGCTTCATATGTAAAAATATAGTAAAACTTAACTGAACTGGACTGGACTAATAATGATTGGGGCTCTAGGTCGTCGGATTAAACAAAACAACCTATAAAATAAATCCAGGTACATAGTTCAAGACTCTGTACAATAAAAGAGTAACCTGTATTTTGAAATAAGAAAAAGTTAAAATGTAAATAATTGTGAACTGAGAATTCAAATAATACTTACTTACATGATATAGATTATGTAAAAAACACAATATGAACACAAACTCAGCACTTTATTTGCAATTAGTGATTTTTTTTAATGGCTGCTTCTGGAAAAATGGGGATTCATTGTATATAAATGTTTAATTTAATATCACCATACTTAAATGAAATAGCAACATATGCTTATGTCACATGAAGTATATATTTTTGCAGTTATTACCTGTTATGTCTTTCTAACTTCTGAATGGCTTCTCCTGTTTCCTAAAGAAAAACAGATTTGAGCAGGAGTAATAGATTCAGACATATAGAAAAATAATCAAAAACAATTAATTAAAAACCCAAAATTATACCTATAAGAAAATAAAAAAGCACATCCTGCAAACTTCAAAAATTAAATAAAAATAATAATTTACACACTTCTCTAACCAAAATTTCAAAATTTACCTCAGAAGAATATATTAAAAATGAGTAAAGCACACATGGGAGGAAAAATGTGACATCACATTTATAAAATTTTTATAGCTGAACTTTCTTTTAATTTTATGCCTACATATTACATCATTATGTAGTGCAGTGGTTCTTAAACTTTTGACCACCACAGCTCCCCTTTATGAATCAGCGTGACTGAACATCTCTTCCTGACAATATTCTTGATCAAAATACAAGTTCTAGAAGAGTTTTTTCATTGGGGCAATTTAGTGATCTAGTCCAGTATGGCACATCTTTCAATTTTCCCACGAGGCCTTTTAGAGTCCATGAAAGAGAGAAATCTCAACTTTAGATGTAAAACTTTGTGGACCTCTAGGGGTCTGAGGACCACAGTTTAAGAATAGCTGATGTAGTGAGTTTCAACAAATATTAAAAAAATTAACAGAATATAACATGTCCATGGATGGAATTTCTTCAATTTGCAGAGATATTATTTTTTAAAAGTACACCAAATTCTGGCAAAATATAGTTTGTTCTTAATTTGTTGCATATAAAAATACTCTTTGCATTGATTTGAACATAAAATATTATGGGAAGAAAAATTAAAATAAAAAAATGTTAAGAGGGAAGTCACGTCATTACCAAACCAATAAATACAGAAAAATTCAGCATTAGGCAAAATTATAAAATTTTGAAGAATGTGTAATGGGTGTTATAATGGAAAGTTGCATATATTCAGAATGATAGTTTTCACTGCTGCATACAGCAATACATTATAAAGGAAGACAAACGTTATTTTGGATAACTTACAGCTACCCAGATATGATCGAGTGAGTACATTTATCCATCGATCAACTAAAAAGATATTAGATAACTTACAATTCAAAAACCATAAAAAAATAGCAAGAACAATAATGTATAACTTTATACAACAAAATTAAAACTTAACTGAAAAGATAAATTATTGAAAACAATAAACTTATTGACATATTTTGTAAAAAAAAAAATTTTTTTTTCATGAAATAATTACATGGATATTAGCCATTAATAAACTACAAAGAGAGAAATTTAAATCAAATTACATTAAATCAAAAGAAAAGCGATGTAAGTATGTTACTTGGCTATCACTTGTAAAACTGAGTAAATAAAAGAAGAATAACAATTTTTTTCATAAGTACTTTAAAATGCCCTTTGTTACTTAACAATACAAAATTTTACGCATTGCATGTGAGTACTGAGTATCGGGGATTTTAGTCATTCAGTAAAATGACAATAAATTAACTGCTTTGTTTCTCTCAATGAACCTTTTTTAAAATTTCTTTTTTCATTAACATGATACCCATTCTAGAGCACAAATCTAAACAAATACATATTTTTACATGACTCTCATAGTGACAGACTGCAAAAAAATATATAGTTGTTTCAACATGCAATGTCTTAGTAAGGTATGCTTCTTTCAGAGAGATAAAGCGAAATAATCATGCAAATCAATCTTGTAATAACAAAAAGAATAGAATGTTTATTTTTAAGATGGGGGAGAAGGAAAGAAGCTACTTACTGGATTCCAAAGAAAAATAGCTCTATCTCCACCCCTAAAATTACAGTAAAAAATAAGGCATATATACAAATGCATATAATTTGCATTTTTTCATTCAAAACAAATTTCAGACTAAGAAATAATAATAACAATAAAAAAAAATTACGTTGATGCTAATAATGCTCCATCACAGGAAAAACGGCAAGCAATAACATTTCCAGTATGTCCTTCTAATATTGTTATAGGAGAAATTTTCTTGGTTGAGTTGGTTTCCACAGACCAAATTTTCACAAGATCATCATTACCACATGTTGCTATAGTATAATTTCCAGTAAGAAAGCCACTCTCAGCTAAAATAAAATAAATCATATATATATATATATATATATATATATATATATATATATATATATATATATATATATATATAAAATTAGCAGATTTTGTTAGTTTATAATATAAATATTTACCACCTTTTTAAGAAAAATCCACATATGGTTTTAATTTTTCTTCATATGTTTTACTGATCACATTAGCATATGTAGTACAGTAATTTCTACAATGTTGGAATTTTTAACAGAGATAACTAAATTGCTTTTTGATACTCTTGAATTATGGTATTTTAGAACCTTTACAAATTAGTTTTAGTGCATTTAAAAAGTTTTATTTCAAATCAGTAACATACACAAATGAGGAATTTTGATGTCTTACAAATTTGTTCAACCCTGCAATCTTAGTCCTAAACCATGCACTACCATGGCTTTATTACCTTTTCATGTATTGTAATACCATTATCTTGCTTAACGTTTAGCTTTATAATTTAGATTTATACTATAATACTATTTATTATATATTTCTTTACTTAGAGTTTTCAATATTGCTAGTGAATCAAATGCAAAATCACCAAGGACTAGAGATACATTACAGCTATATACATAGAGATACATTACAGCTATATTTATAGGTAACATAATAAAATAATTATAAATGAATGAAATAAGAGCTTGACTAGTGGAGCACAAATAAATCAGCATTTTATTTAACTCCCATGGCTGGTAATAACTACTGAGATGCCTTGACATCTACAGAAAGAGTTTTAGATGTGTTCTTGAAGTACCCTCAATTGTAATTGAAAACTCATTGGAATCACCTAAGAACATTGAAAAAAAAATCTACATTTAGTGCTTAAAAACATACATATTTGCTTAGGGAATTTGAAATATATTTCAAGTGACTGACTCAATTTCACAATAAGAAAAACAAATAAAACATAGAAAAAGACGGAGGTCAATGCAGTTACTTTTATTAAAATAACACATTTCCTCTAGAGTTTCTTCTCATTAATGATCGATAATAAAACATATAGTAAATAAGAGCTTTAAGACCTTTTTGAAACTCTAAATAATTTGTATCCTTATACTTGGAATGCCAAAAATAATGGAAGGAATTAGATCAATGATTGAATCATACTGGGTCTAATCAAAGAAAAACTTAAAATTTTTGAATTTTCTTATAGAACATAATCAAAAATTTATTTATTTTTAAAAATCACCAGTAGAAAAATAAAAATATTATTTTTATAAATTATCATAATTTCTTTAAAATCATTTATTTTTACAAGTGCTTATTTGTTTGAAACATTTTAGAATAAAGAATATAAATATAAAAGACAAGATTTAAGTAAAAATGTATCAGATTAAAACAAAAATAGTTAAAAGAATTTTTTTTGCTATCTAATATTAAGAATATTTATAAAGTGTGAGATTAGTATATTCACACAAAATACACATACCCTGCTTTTGCTTTACATAATTAAAATAATTTGTTTTAATAAAATGCTTAAAAATCTGAAGAAAGATCTGTGTGTACTGAAAAAAAGTAAGTCATATCAATAATGAATAAGAATTAAGATGAGGTAAAATAATTCCATTTATTATTATTTATCATTATCACAGATATTCATCTGGTATATTAGTGATTTAAAATTACTGTATAAATTTTTTTTGATACTTACATACAGCTTCATATCTTGAACTAGAATCACAACCAAGAATACCTAAATCATGAGCATTTGTGACTGAAGCCAAACACTTGCCATGGCCATAACGAGCATCCCATAACATAATATCACCAGCTGTGGAACATGAAAGTAAAAAGGCACTGTCTGGAGTGAAAACTAATGCTGTTATCATAGCTTCATGACCTTCCAATACTCTAAACCAATAAATTGGAAATACATTAATTTAATCAAACTACAGGTTTTACACATAACAGAACATGAGAAAACTGAGTATACAAACAATACAAGTGCATAAAAATACAAGTAACTCAATTACTACAAAATTAGAGCTAACAAGAGATATGAAATAGGTTTCAAAATGCAGCAGTATGCCTCTATGCTTGAACTCCAATAATTAATTAAACAGAAAGCTTCTTACAAAATGGATTATTCCTAAATAAAATAAAACTGAAATTTCTATTAAGAGGTATTATAAACATTTGTATTAGAAGTATATAGACAAGCAAAGACAGAAACGAACAAATCTATATAAGCATTATACAGTGCTCCCGATAAATATTAAAAAATTATTATTTATTTACTTTGAACTGTTTTGAACTGCAGTTATTTACTGCTACAAATTTTAAGAAACATTGATTGCTTTGTATAGGACTTAAAAATGTTGAAAAGTAATGCAATTTACAAAAATAACTGTCATTGTCAATTCAAAAGCTGAAAAATTGCAAAATGATATATTCTAGCTATCTGAATAAAAGTAAAAAGAAAGAATTCAATTAAAGGGAACACAATCCTTCCCCTACTTTTAACATAGTTAACTGCTCCCTGTTTCTTAAAAAGCTCATAAACACAAGTATTTTAATAGATGAATAGAAATTATAAATTTCAGGAACTCAATAAAATATTTTCGAAATTCTTCCAATGTATTACTTTGCTTGTTTGAAATAAAAACTCTTCTAATCAGGATTCCATATTCTCAACAAATTTTATTCAGGTATACTAACAGGTTATTTCAAGAGTTTGATTTTATGTGCTTTTAATAGGTCCTTTATTTTTCCAGAAAAATTATTACATTATAAAGTGATTGGAATGGAATGGAGTAAATGACTTTGGAAAAGTCAGCATCAGTATCCTTTCAGTGTATATTGTAAACCACACCATGAGAAATTCTCTGAAATTCTTTCAACTGAAATATATGGATTATATTCTAAGATTTTACCAGTAATGCTAATTTCCTTCTAGGCTATTAAGGTTGAACTTTTTTTTCTTAATACACTCAAATAATGACTAAAAATAAAATTACACAGTGCATTAAAATGAAGGGGAAAAATTTAATGCTGAAAATGTTTACAGATACAAAATTTCTTTAATTCGGGCCAATGTTTTTCAAACAAATTCCAGAAGGCACCATTTCAATTTAACATGAAGAGTTGCTTTCACGTTCAGAATTATCCCCCGATTTTTAGATGTCTGGATTCAAGGGCTTGTCAAACAAATTCCAAGGCAATCTTTCATCTTAAATGGAGAACAACTTGAATTGGAAGCTTTTCAAATGAAATGTCTTTAATCTTTTTAAAATAATATTGGTTAATAACTATGTATCTTTTGTACAATATTTATTCAAGACTTAGCAAGTATTTCTAAGCCATAGAGTTTTGTTGCAATTTTATAGCTTTCTAACTTTCACTCATTTCCAAAATATACCTTATTTTGCTGTCTATCAGCTTAAATACGAGAAGCATATTCAATTACTCAAAAATTTCATTAATGAGATTGAAAAACAAATGTTACAACTTTAACTGAAGCAAAATATTTATTAAGATTGCATTTTTAAAGAGTCAACTAAAATTAAGAAAATCTGAATTATTCAGAAAAATAAATTCAGTTAAAAATATTTAAAACTTTGCTTTAAACAAAATTTATAAAGTTTTTTTTTTGTATTTATTTGGAATATTGCATTATTAAGAAAAAAATATTGACAGAAAGAACAACTTCTGACTGTTCCTCTTTTGACAAATTGTGTTTACATTAAACTGATAGTAACGCTAACTGTCTAGGGACATAGTTTAGTCAAGTTAATTTTAAAAATTTACAAATTACAATCCTTTCAATACAAAACTAAGCTAATTTTAGCAATTTAGAAGAGGATATTTAATAAACAAACTGTAAAATATTTTACATAAACTCTGGATATAACAATATTCAAAGTATATAAAAATGATCAATGTATTGTAATGAAAAATTACTTTTAAATTATTGTTTAATGACTCTTGCAGTTCACTATATCATCATATCAAGTTTAAATACACATTTAGAAACATGAAAAACTGTTTACCTAATTACAGATTTTGTAGCAATATCCCACAACACTACCTTTTCATCATCTCCACCAGTTGCAAACATAGCTGATGTAGATGAAAAGGAACAAACCCGAATTGGAGAGCCTTTTAGATGTTGTAATTCACCAAGCTTTTCACCATCCTAAGGCAAACATTGAAGGAATTAAAACACTTTACATATGTAACATTTTAAAGATATTTAAGCCATCACTGATATTTAACATATGATTTAAACATAACATGTTAGGTTAAAAAAGCAATATTATGAATAATGATAAAACCTAATTATTTGGCTTGGCACATACAAATTTTTTAAATTAACATTTTAGAATTGAATAGTCAGACTCATTGGAATTGCATAAGAAACTGTTAATTTTTTTACAGGTAATAGTAAAGGCTTATTTCCTTTTTATTAATAGAACTATATACAGGTATAATAGATCTGAAAATTTTGAACTGAAGTGAAAAAGATGATACTTGAACTAGTAATTTTTATAAACAGTTTTAAGTGAAAATGGTTATAAAAACTAAACTAAGTTCAGTTATTAGTCATAAAAGTTAAAATTATAAGCAACTATTTGAATGTTCTAATAAGGAATTTACTATAAGCAGGAAAAATCATTTGCAGTCATCTAAAATTTACATAATTTTTTTTTTGGTTCCAATTTTAAATATGAAGTGAGTTGATATTTGCACAAATCCATGTTTTATATGTTCAATTTGGAAAATTGTTTGCTCCCCTAATTATATCCAGCAGTCCATATTATCATTAAATTAAATTTTAAATAAGTAGAATATGGAAGATTAAATAATCAAAATTCTTAAACAATATTGAGTTACTTTATTCAGGGGTTAATGTTCTCTACTAGCCACTTTTTGACATCTATCAGGAACTGTTATAGCAAATCTTTAGATTGCAATGCTTTATCCAAGCTCGACTGTTACAACATTTTCAATGTTCCAATAGATTATATTGATTTAAATTCAATTTCACATATTCAAAAGGAATTTCATATTTCAATAACATTTACAAATTTTTCAAATGCAAACAAAGTAAATTTTAAACATAGGCGACATAATATTGAGCTAAAAAATGCTGAAATAAGAAGTAAAGACTTGCTTCATTTGCTTAAGTTTTTCATTAAATATTACAAACTTCTTTAAAAAAGCAATTCCTTTGAGCATTTAAATTTGAGGTTAAGAACAAAGTTTAATGATTGTATTCCATCAACAAAATGCTTGTTAATTGTTTATGACTCTGTTTGCTTTAATTGCCCATGTTTACATAATCCTATTTAAATTCATGTTAACTCTTTTAAAAACAAAGTTTAAATACTATTTAGAATTGATAAAATGAAAGTTCATGGCCTTTTTATAATGAAATTGTAATTATCATTTATTAATGAACTTCGAAGTAGACATTGTTAATATTTGTTAAACATTAAGAGCACATAGGTTTTAAAAAATTTGTATTTCATTTAAGTATATATGCATGCTTACAGATATTTCACATAGTACCTTTTCTTAGAGATCCTTTACTTTTCTTTTAGTACACATAAAACTTGTATTTGTAATTATTTTTCTGTATCAATAACAAAGTATTTATTCATTTAGACTTCGTATTGGTATTATTGAATTTTTACAAACGAGAAATTTTGTTTCATGAATTTGAAACATTAGAAATCATTATGTCATTAATTAATAATAATGTTACAATTAATAATCACAATAAAACATTTTTTAACAAGAATTATTTGTGAATATTAAATGATACATAATATGAAACATTTACAAAAGAAAAATAAATTACTTAAATCTATAATGCATCCCATGAGAACACAAATCTGAATCTTTCAATATAAGTCATTAAATTTCTGTGATTAGTGTGACACTTTATTTATTGCTATTTATCTTGAATGCTACCATTAATGCTTTAAATCAACATTTTAGTTAGTATGGTGTAATGTAGCGGTTTAAGTGTAGCTTTTGTTTGCATAAAAAACCAAGTTTATTCTAAGTTACTGAAATTAGAAAGTTTTTTTTTTTTATGTTTGTAACTACTAGGTATCACACAGAATTAATTTATACATGATGTAAAAAAAATCTTGTATTTTAAAGATTACTGATAACTGTAACTACATATTATAAAAATATTATATAATGTTTTACACATCTATATTAAATTATTGACTCAAATACTGAAAAAAAACCCCGCAATAATTTTAAACATTTATAATCAGAATGGTGAGATATTAAGAGATAAAATACTTTGACAATCAATAAATAACACAAGTAACTTTTTTTTTAAATATATATTTTGTTAAAATATAAAATAATAAAATATATCACAGTAAATTATTGTGAAATCAAAAACCAACCTGTACATTCCAGAGAATTACTTTCCCATCAGTAGAGCAAGATGCTAAAAGTGTACCAAAAGGGGAGAAACGAACACAATTAACTCCATATGTATGACCAAGTAAAGGGGAAAATTCAGCTTCTTTAAAATCTATTTTCTCTGTTTCTTCACATTCTTTCTCCTCTGTTTCAGACTTCTGGAACCATATTCTAACACTCTTATCAGCAGAACAAGTGGCTAGGCAGTTACCAAAAAAATCACAACACATTACATCACTAGTATGGCCTTCTAATATTTGCATTACTTCAGCAGAGCACATGGTTATATAGACCTGTTAACATTTAAAAAAAAATAAAATTATGCAATTTATGAATACTTTTACATTTTTAATAAAAAAATGTATTGATCAGGAACACCTCTTAAATTCATTATGATCACAAAGAATCAAAGTTTGGCAGAATTAAATTTAGTATATTGCTTTTAGGTATAGCATGGATAATTTTCTAAGATATCAGATTTCTATACTATCAGAAGTTCCTAATAGTATTAAATTTATATCAATGTTCCTATTTTAAACTGATAATTATTGAAAGAAAAATAAAGAGCACCATTTACCAGATAGAAAAATTTACCCTTTTATTTTTTTTTAAAAATAAATCAACAAATAAAATAATTTTTTTTCATGAAATTTCAATTTATTTATAAATTTTTATTATCCTCCAAACCTTAAAAGAATAAGCATTAAGAGAAATTAATTCTTTTTATTTATTATATAAGATGTATTTTAATACATTTTATTTAAAAAATGATCAACTATACTTAGAAATCAAATTTACATGAGATTTGACATTATATGAGTTTGCATAAGGGATTAAAAGTTCCCACACTCCCATTTTCTGCATAGATGAGAATGAAAAGGTACTTCTCAAACACAAAAGTTAAGTAAAATTCTTAAAATGTTCAATTTAGTACTTAAAGAAATCTTTTTCTTAGATCTAACAGATATTCTTTTCAAGAGCTAAGCTTTACAATTACCTACTTTTTCTTTTCCCTTCGGTGAAAAAAAAATAATAATTACATTTCTCAAAATTAAAATTCAAAAAGAAAGTATTGATATTAGAAATAATTATTCTCTTTTATAAAACAGTGTCTAATAGGACAAGAAAAGGTATTAATTTTAATAATTTCTGAGTCTTAGATGCTATACTTTTAGAGTATAAAGGAAATATTAGTTTTCAAAAATAAATTTTCTAATACAATCTCAGGTTAAAGTGTAGATTTGTGAGACCTTAGGTGAAATTGGAAATTTTTTGTGACTGTAAACTATCGATAGATATCAATAGTTGTTTCCAACAGGAAATTCTGAATAAAATAATGTAAAATACAAATATCAACATTTATAAAGAATAATTGTTAGAATTTATTTAAATATTTTAACTATTTGTGTGTGAATTCTACCATTTCTTAAAATTAAAGACTTACTTTCTGTTAGAATTTCGATTCTTCCAAGCAAAAAATAAACCTTTATAAGAATACTAAGAAAGATGCAATACCACTGATTAAATTGCTATTTTTGTGCATCCTTTTTCATTCAGAATTGGAAACTCAGATAAATCTCAAATGAAGCGATTGAGTTTTATTTGTACTGAAGAAACTAAGACTTCAAGACAGTAATCTTAAAGGAAATGAAATCACAGCAGGCTTTTCAAATCTATTTATTCAATTTTATTAAAATCTGAATCATACCTAATTTATTTTCCACAACTATTATTTCTCACGGATCTCCTAATATGATGCTTATTTATTCCTCGCAGAATTTTCAAAGAAATTTAATACTCAAATTCTTCTCAATCCTCAATCAAATGCTTGTCATTTTGTTAAGCAGAACATTCAAAAATAATTAAAATTAAACCTTCAGCAATGCATCATTGTATCATAAGTACTTTTCCATCAAGCTCCAAAAATCATTTTAGAAAAATAATGCATGTATCCTAGTTGTACTGTAAAGGAAAAACTAAAGGGGGAGGGAGGACGGGAGGGGTGTAGAAACTTACACAGAACATTAAAGTTAAATATTAAAAGTATTTCAACAAGAATGATGAAATAATTATTTTAAAAAGTGTTATCTGTTTTTTTTTAAAAAAATCCACCAACTTTAAATAACAGATAACACATGACTTTTTAGGAATAAATCTGCATTTCATTGTATCTGGGTTATACTACAGTAAATAGTGTCAAAATATAATCATTATTTCATTTTCAAATTTTAAAAATAAACACCACCATATTCAAGGGACACACTATTCTACATTCTAGCCTAATTTTAGGATTACAATAAAAATTCTTTCAGTAAAAGAAGTTGAAAAAATAATTTTTCTTAAAATATAACTTGGAAATAAACTACATAGATATTAAATGATTTCAAATAAAAAAATTATCCCAATAACTGTGTACAGAAGTTAAAACGAATTCTTTATAAGAGTGTTACAAGGATAAATATATTCTTGTTATACAGTTATTTATTAAACAATGATTTCATTTCTTTCCAAATTCAAGAGTGTCATTTACAATCGTGTTTGTGCACATAAAGCCTTATATATGCCTTACATCAAGGGACTTGTTCAATTATTTCCATTTCCATAACGATAGTCTGAACCATCTTAAGGAAATATACTATATTATTATTACCATATAGCTTTTACCACTTTTTTTCTTTAAGATGAAACACGGATATCAAATTTGTACCGGAACTATTTTGCCATATAATGCTCATACGTAATCTAACAAGACAAATCAGTTTTTAAATAGATTACTCATTGACATAAAATCTTTTGGAAGATATGAAATAGAGCTACACGCATATTTTCATCAAATATGCTTCAAAAAATCTTAGTGACATGGATGTAAAAATTAGACATTGCTATTCTTTTTTATACTTACTCAACATTAATAAAATAATTACTAATGAATGTTCTCAGATAATATCAATTTTCGGGTACAAATATAATAATCAAATCAATGCCAGACAACACAAATGGTAACCACAACAACATGTTAACTCGATCACAAATCGAATTTAGTGGCTGCCTAAACATAAACAAGCAGACAACACGGTTATGAGTAACCTTAAATTGAAGATTAAGAGATAATAATTATTTGTTCTCTAGTTTCGGTTTACGAGCTGTAAGTTACAGAGATATGTATGAGAACAAATTGTAATTTTTTATTAGGAAATTATAAATTTATTGATTAAGTTACTCACTAGTCTAGATTAATTTAGTGCCATATAATGATTATTTCCCTCATGATTTCAATGTTAGTGAAAACTTGTGGTGTCAGCTGGGAAAATCTGTTCAAAAGCGCATTACAGCAACGAACTCATAAAAATATCATTACAAGAAGAATGACAAAAAATATATACAAAAAAAAAAAAAAAAAAAAAAAAAAAACTTTGACATTTGAATGCACTATCATTCGGAAGCTGTTCTAAATGCAAAAATATGTGTCATGAAACATTAATTTACTATTTATAAAATATTTTAGGAAGTTATACTAGATGCATACTCAATATTTTTCGAGATACAGAAAGCCATATTGAAAATAAAAATTATAGTTATTAAAATATCATCATTTTCCAGTTATATCGTTTCATAATCGCATTTTATCCTGTATATTTTGTTGGTTTTATAAATATTTAACTTAGAAGGCTATTTTTTAGGTATAATGTCTTACGCCTTAAAAAAAGAGTGAACGATATATTTTAGTAGCCATTGTATATGTAAAAAGATAATGCATACGTTAACATTTTTAAAGAAAATTTTCTGGTTTAACCTAAAAAGGATCCAGAAAACTACATATTTTTTAAATAACGATACTTCGCACAATAAAATAAAAATTGGATTCTTCAAACGATGGATACATACAACCAGTGGCGCACACAAGGGGGGTCCTGGGGGTCCGGACCCCCTCCAAAGCTCTTGATTTTTTTCCGATTGATCATAATTTTAAGTACATAGTACGTAAAATTTAATTAATTACTTGTTATTAATGATTAATTTTATTAATTAATGCTAATTAGTTATTCATAAATTAGTTTTTTTACTGTGTTTTGTTCCCGAAAATCGACAAAATCAAAAGGAGCATGATACAAGAATGGTGAACTTTCGACCCCGGACCCCCCCTTGAAAAATTCCTGTGTGCGCCACTGCATACAGCCAGTATTGACAATATTACGTTGTTGGAACTTATTTGTTACCTTTGGTAGTAAGTCAATGTTTAACCCTTTAACGTACAACTATCCCTTTAAGATTCGAAATATTTTTATCTTTAGATATTAAATTCTCCCTGTTATTAACGCTATATTGACCCTAATGACACTGGCAAAAATAATTTCAAAAATTTCGTTTCACCCCTGGAACGTAGACGGTACTTTTATGTGTGACGGTTGGGCTTTATATGTGAAACAGGTCACTAATGAAATTTTACGAGCTATACATTTTTAGCAAAGCAATCTTAATTCAACTAAAATTGTTACAAATAAAGAAATTATTAATGTATAATGAATTCCTTTATTAACTCATTTTTTCAGTGGTGTAAAACGGAGAAAATTTGGGACCCCAAGTTGGGTTTTACAAAGGGTAAGTACTTGGCGGAATCAGTCTGTGGGCCCAAAGACCAATGGGACCTCACGATGCGGGGATTTCGGGGGTGTAAGTTATGCCAATGCATTATTTATTTACTGTGAAAATCTTTAAAGCATGTTTTTGTGTTTAACAAGTATAAATAAAAACATTGCATTTTTCACAATATGTTATCGAAC
Source organism: Trichonephila clavipes (assembly GCA_019973935.1). Classification (NCBI taxonomy): domain Eukaryota; kingdom Metazoa; phylum Arthropoda; class Arachnida; order Araneae; family Nephilidae; genus Trichonephila; species Trichonephila clavipes. The sequence continues at coordinate 132,982 of BMAU01004254.1, forward strand.
TGCTTTGGTGTCGTTCACGTCAGAGGTCGCCAAAGTGGTGGTCCGTGAGAAAATTTTGCTGGTCCCCAGAAAAATGTGAGTGGAATATACTTACTCATCACGTTAAGTTATGTTTTAAGATGCCTTGAAACATAATTCAATTCATAACAATACGTGAAAAGTTATAAAAAAGCTACGTCATAGAATAATGCCACGATAAATCAGTCGTACTGCGGTAGCTGCATTGTTATATGTGGGCAATAGATCCGTGGGCAGCGAAAATTCAGGATAATAATTTCAGCATGCATCTAAAAGAAGGCCTCATCGACCTGACGAAACTCAAATTTAAACTTCATTCATTCTTATCAAGATCTCAGTTTTGGCTTTCCATAAAAAGGAAATACCCTTTTAGTGAACAGGCGATGAAAATTCTTATTCAATTCACCACAACTTATATGAAAAGGTCTTTTCAAATACGGTACTGATCTTAGCTTGAAATAAATGCAGTTCTCCGTCTTGCAGTAACAACATTGGTTCCAAATAACCATAAACTTATTTCAATTAAGCAGAGACATCCATCATACCAGGGATGTATAATGATACAAATTTGATATACTTAAACCATTTTTTAATTGTTTTGTTCATTTTATTGTTGTTGCCGTGTGTTTATTACTAGAATACATACGAAAGACGTGAGATAGATGAATAGAGACACATAATACAATCACCGAAGAATACAGATTTTATTACAAACGATGATCCCAGCAAAGAACAGAAGAAGTACGCTGCTTTCCTATCGAGACGGGAATCCATTTCAGGCGAAAGTCCGATTTCTTTTTCCGAAGAAACATCCATGCTTTACTCGGGGTTCGAACCCGAACCCACTCAATTACAAGCCGAGTGTCATAGGGTGGCGTTCATTTTATTATGGCTTATAAATAAAACTTTAATAATTTGGTTTCAATTAATAGTTTCATTTTATTAACTAGGCACATTTTATGTGTTCGTATATCACAATTTTTTTTATAAATACATTTACACTTAAAAAATTCTATTAGTGGTCCGCGGGATTTAAATTATGAATTTACTGGTCCGTGAGGTCAAAAAGTTTGGCGATCGCTGGTCCACGTCACTTGACCATGGTTCAAATTTACGTGGACCGTCGCCAAAAGCCCTTGTGTAGCTGAACAGTGTGGCGTTAATATTCACTCACTCGCAGCACATAGCAACTGTTGTGGCAGATCCTATTAGTTTTGGTCAATACTTCCAAACTGTGAAATCGAAAGATTCTTTTTAGTTTTGATTCTTCCCATTTAAATACTTTTTAATAGGTTAGGTGAAGGTAATTCGAAAACTTAGAGATTAAGCTGTATTCATAACATAGATAGGCATAATAATGCTACATTTGTTAGAAAATGAGCGAGTGTGAATTTTTTTCCCTTGCAATTTGGAACTTTAGTAAATATATTACGAAGTAGCATCAATTAAGAAGATGTAAGGCATTGCTTCACATCATTTATTGAATCATAATAACGATATATAGCCCCATATCATAAAAAGTTAGTAGTATATTCCAAGTCTAGATAGAGTTTGGAGAGTAGTGCCAACTCATATTTGTCATCCTCGTCCCTTGACTGGGATTTGAAATAACGAAACCCGCCACTAATAGCCCTCATATTGCTTCGAAGTGTAATGTTAATGAAGCAAAAAAACAAAAATTGACGAAAACCAGATAGAAATAAACGGAAACTCTGCTTGTTTGCGTTTTTTAAGGGGACATGGTACGATTTAAGCAAAAATTTTAATTTAAGGATTTTTAAAATTTTTTTGGTTGCCTCCAATGTGCGTATACTATGTAAAACTGATTTTGCGCTCAAAATTTCATAAAAAGCTAGCCATATAATTTTTTTAGGAAAAAAACTTAAAATTTGTGTGAAGTGATTTTAAAAGGCTACTCCTCCCCTACAAAAATTTATGTATACGCTTGAAATTTGATTTACAAGTACGTCCAACTATTTATAACAAAAGTTGGTATGGGTTTTGCGATAACACGATTGGTATTTGTACAATACTTCTTTTTATGAATCCTTATTGAAAATTCCTTAAAAAACTTGCAAATTCTAACTTCAATTATTTAAAAAAAAAATAAGTATCGCTTCGATTCAAAAATGCATACCAACTTTTGTTACATGTACTATTAACAATAGGTAAAAAAATTCAAAGTATTAGGCACAATAGAAAAAAAGCCTTAGCATTTAAATGAAGACAAACTAGTTATTTTACTATTTATTATTTCTGAGATAGGTTAGTTTAAAGTTTTGATTTGCCATAGGGATGTGACAAAAATGAATGTAAAGGCTATCATAATTCTGCATTTTTTAAGTTTAGAGTTTTCCAATTTCGTGAGACTGTAGAAAAGCATATAAAGAATAATTTAGGCTAAAAATTAGATTTGATTTTTGACCGATTTTTGTCAATTGAATCGTACTTTGTCCTCTTAAAAGAAGGTCTTAGTTTACATTTAGATTTGTTTTATTGCTCAGAACGCAATAGTTGGATTTCGATGCGGTTTGCTTTAAAACGTTCGTAACATTATATACTAATTTTTAGAAATGCTTTTGGAAAAAAATTATTTTTGGAACGCCACCAAAAAAAAAAAAAAAAAAAAAAAGACAATATCCTTCCTAAATAGTGAAGTGCATATTTGTTTAAATTAAAAAAAGTTAAATAAAAATTTTCCACTATATATTTAAATTTGAATATTAGTATTATTTTTGAAATAAAGGATATTTTCTTGTATATACTATATTGTTCGCATAAAAAATGGGTGCATGTATGTATTTTCTCTTCTATACACAAAAAATTAAAACTGTGTGAAAATTTTATATTTCTTTATACGCGTAAAATATGAAATTGTATTATCGTTGTGCACATCAGTATTATTCACAGTTTTTATTCACGTAATATAAGAACGTGTTTTATGCCGGATTCCTATGGATATTGACCAAAATTCATTAGTCTTCAATTTCTGTTGAAAACAATGATGTATTCCTAAAAGTTATGATTTTGAATAATTAAATAGCCCTTCTTTCTACAAAAGTCTTTAAATACACAGGCATTTTCTTTTTTTGTGTGTGATCTGGGAGGTTGAAGAGGCCGTATCTTTTATTATTTTTTTACACAAATGATGAATTATTTAATTATTTTGAAATCTCGCAAACATATTAAACAAGGTAAATTTAATATTAAACAAAAACGACGCTTACAATATTTTCAACTTTAAAGACAATACATTATTCGAATATTAACAAATTCGATGATTTATTTAGTTTTATCTTTGTGAGTTACGTCATACTCTGAAGCAACAGAAAGACAATTTTTAACCTAGGTCAAATGATGTGGAAGGCTTCCAGGCAGGTAAACCCTTCTCCAAACTTCAATATCCAATGCGAAGATTTCGAGTATCGACAGATTTAACGTACGTCACACAACCGTGAATCTTTAGGATTCGAACCCACAAATCTACATCAACAACTTCGGCCATGGGTTCGCAAATATGATCACTCGACTACCACACCATTATTTAACGCTGAAATCAATGCTATACTTTAGATCCTTATGAATATAACCCTAACCTTTTTCTAAAATCAATATGTCTGTGACATTGACAAAATTTCTATTAGTTTTACCAGTGCCGATATAAGCTCATTTCGGGCCCTGGGCGCAGAAGATCTACAGGCTCCCTTGCACTGGTGGATTAAAAATCTGGTAAGTCCAGCTTTTCATTAAAATTAAATGAAAATAATGAGCTTTGAAAAAATTTAGGGAAAGAATTTATTTAAGCAATTGTGTGTGTGTGTGTGAAGGTCGCTTATGAAACCATTGTAGTCATGACAGGAAACCATTAAACAAAAGACAGTGTCATATTTATGTGGAACAATCAAAGTAAAATCAAGAAAGAGAGTAAAGGGAAAATTCTACATTATTAAAATGTTTCAAAAGTCTTTGAATAAATGCAATTATATATTTTTGAAAGTTTTATTTTTTAAAACATCAATTAAGCCAAAAAAGTGTAGTAGTATCGAGAATCATCTTTTTAATAAACTTTTTTCTATAAATCTACAAACACACATCTATAAACAGGTATATATATATATATATATATATATATATATATATATATATATATATATATATATATATATATATATATATATATTGTAACGAACTTTTGATATGAAATGCGTCGAAAGTAGGATGTGTACATTAAATATAGATTACTAAATTCATTTTTCTCATACGGATTTGGTCAAATGATCTTTAATCTTTGTAGAAGTTAACATTTGGGGAATTTTGATCCAAGAAATATGATTATTTGTGTAACACATAAGATTGTTCGTACATAAGATTACAGAGATTATTTGTAACAAAAAAAAATTTCTCTGTACGAAACGAAACTTATCTGTATATTACATTATCTATAAATATATACACTCTGTCGCAAAAAAAATATATGCACCCAGAAGAAATCAAGCTACAATCACGAAACTCGGCAAGAATGTAGTCTGGTAAGAGATATGCAAATGATTAAAATTTCGAAGCCAATGAGACAAGGCTAAGTGTGCTATGCGCATATTAGTTGCGCAACTGGGAGAGTTTAAAAGCATGAGTACGAGCGCCGTACGGCTATCCAAACGAATCTGATGACTTTGATAGACGATATTGAGACTTAGGATGCCTCTAAGACGTAACCGGCGGCAGTACGAACAGCTGACGGACTTTGATAGGGGCCGTATAATAGGCCTCAGAGAAGCAGGTTGGTCGAATAGACGTATCGGCCGCCACCTCGGTCGGAGCGATATGGTAGTTGCTCGGTGTTGGCAACAGTGGATCACAGAAGGTAGAGTGTACCGTCGCGGAGGGTCAGGACGTCCCAGGAACACAAATGATCGCGAGGATCGTGCAATCAGAAGAGTGGCCACTTCGGCACCAACAACGTCGCTAGCATCGATTCAACGCCACTTACCTACTTCCAGACATCCAGTGCCATCAAGAGAAACCATAAGGAGACGACTGACCGAAGTTGGCTTGAGGAGCCGACGTCCGCTAAGACCCTTACCACTGACCCCACATCATAGGCAGTGTCGACTGGATTTTTGCCGACCTCGGGCAACTTGGAGTGTGACAGACTGGAGACGTGTCATCTTCAGTGATGAATCCCGATTCAGTCTCAGTGATGATGACCACCGGACACGTGTCTGGAGGCGCACCGGCCAGCGGTCCGATCCGGCATTTATTGTCGAGCGGCATACAGCAATTTCACAAGGTGTGACAGTGTGGGGAGCAATTTCTTGGGACACACGATCATCTTTAGTGGTCCTTCAAGGCACTTTGACAGCTCGCAGATACGTGGACGATATTTTAACGCCGATTGTGCTACCCATGCTATCAAGTCGCCCAGGTGCCATTTATCAACAGGATAATGCTCGTCCACATACTGCGCGACTCTCCCAACAATGTCTTCAAGGATATGACGTCCTACCATGGCCTGCCAGGTCACCAGATCTTTCGCCAATAGAGCATGTCTGGACGCGCTGGGAAGGCAACTGCAGCCGTCCCGAGATACAGGAGAATTAACTGCGCAGATGCAAAGACTATGGCAGGATCTTCCACAAGGGGTCATAAGTGATCTAATTGAATCGATGCCACGCCGAATTTCGGCTTGTATAGCTGCCAGAGGTGGCTTTACTACTTACTGATTTTTAACCTTTTGCAAGCTGTAACCGCTTAATAAAATGATATTTTGTTCTGAATTTTTAATCATTTGTTTATTTTCATATACACTACATGCATACCAAATTTCGTGAATGTAGTTCAATTTCTTCTGGGTGCATATATTTTTTTGCGACAGAGTGTATATATATATATAATTAGTATATATGTTACCTTAATTATTCCAAAGTGATTTATTACGAATTTTTGAAAATAATTTGACTTAAAAGAGATTTAAATTGCACACAATGATGCTTTTGCATAAATAATTTTTTAAATTGAAGTGTTACTAAAATATTAGTTTTAATCGCAACTAAACCATATTTTTAAACTGAATAAATTTTTTTAAATAATTACACAACACATTATATAATATATTATATAGAACAGGATTACAATTTAATGAATTCGATCCTTTCTAAAATGCTAGAATTTCCGTCAAAGAAAAATTTAAATAAGCAGCAAGGTATTTGTTTTAGGGGAGCGTAGACATAAAAATTTTCATCTGTGTTTCTATAACATAAAGAGGCTGCGGTGGCTAACGCGTGGTCGGTGTTGTTGAGTCAAGGGTTTGAGTCCTCATGCTACTGAAGACCTGCTGTGCAGAACTGGTAACACTCGCCTTCCTTCGGTAGAGGGGGAACACCTAACATTCTCCACGCATCAGGCAACGTGCTTTGCAAGGTGTACAAATGCTTTTCTGACCATTATTCTCTCCTGATTTCTCTCCAACCAAATATGTCTCGGACGTGATTAGATAACGTTTGCCTGCCCTGCCACCACAGTGTTCAGAAGACAAACTGCAGAAAATGGTTGCCAGGGAACGAAGAGGCATATCCCAAGATGCCATCAATACTCTCATTACTTTGTATCTAGACGTGTTGCTTCGTGAATCGTCGTCCACAGTGGCCTTCATTCTACTGAGTTGACGTTGTTCTTGTTCTGGGGGCTACGGGTAACACTTCAAAATAAACATAACTTACTGCTCGTTGCTGTCTCTCTCACTCTAATGTGTTCCTTCATTTTTTGGTCGGTCCTTCTTGGTATGGCTTTTTCATTATCTCTTATGGTATATGTGTGTGTGGGAAAGAACGGTTTTTTTCCCAACCAACAGAGGACTAGGAAGAACACTTGCGTCATTTCCTGTTTAACGGGAGAATGACTTTGAGAGAACTGTGTAGTTTAACCGCGAGAAAATGGTTGGAGTTTTGCTTAGATATTAATGCGACGCCCGGTTAACTTAAGTTAATTTAATTTATTCTTATTATCCATTTTATAATACCCAGGTTCTAATTTATCATTTGGCGTCACACTATAGCTTAAATTTAAACATTATATCTTTAATGAC
>BMAU01004255.1:0-11432 GCA_019973935.1 Trichonephila clavipes
GAAAAATTCAGCGTGGTCCGTTTTCAGAAGCTCTCTCTAGTAGGGTGGAGAAAGCCGTGCTGTCAATTGGAGGGTTAAATATATATATATATATATATATATACATATATTTGACATATATATATATATATATATATATATATATATATATATGTTTGATATATATATATACATATATTTGATATATATATATATATATATATATATATATATATATAAATATATATATATATATATTTGATGTATATACATGGGGTTTTATTAGAACAAAAAAATAAAGTTCACAAAATAGTCCGACAGATGGCGCTGGACAACAAAACGTCATTGACTGCGCATGAAAATCGCGTAGAAAAGGGGCTGCCATGAGAGAGAATCAGTTGCATCAGCGAGTCGCAGCGTGTTGACGTTACCTGAAAAGGCACTGTTAGTGAAGCTAAGTATTATCAGAATGGGGAATGTGCTAGTGCAGCGTTACGTTTCCTATCGCCATATGAAGAGGATTCAGGGTAGGTCCGTTGACAAATGCAGCTGTAGCGAGAATGATTTCGAGAAGTTCAAACGCGACAGGATTTGTTTTGAACTGATAGACCCGTAGTAGCCCGACCAGGCACACGGCGGAATGCTGCCGAGAACGGTTAAGGATGAAATGGAGACCGTAGCGGGTTCGTCATGCACGTGAAGTCAGCGCCCGTGCAGTCGAACGTCGCACCGGCATTCCATACACTGCCTGTTTGCTAACACTTAGGCGCTACCTCCGATGCTATCCACACGGAAATCCATCGGCATCGCCAATTTGTTACCTGGCGATTCCGTGAATCGGAGTGGCATTTGCGGTGTTGGCGTTTCAAAGATATGGAAGATGGCGATTGGTTGAGTAACTTGTTGTGGACCGACGAAGCTCATTTCACGCTCCGAGGGTCTGTCAACACCCACAAACTGCAGAATTTGGGCTACTAAAAATCCTCGAACTGTCATGGAAACTCCATTCTACGAGAAAGTCACGGTAATGGGTTGGATTTACCACATCTCTACCGTGCTTGGGCCTTTACTTCGAGGAAATGCATGATTCTGGTTTGTAAACTGCTACCGTGACGGGTGAGTGGTACGCCGATATGTTACAGAATCGCATCATCCCAGGCCCTGGCTGATAAACACCTGCTGGAACGTACGATTTTTATGCAGAATGGCGTTCCACCCCATATTCAGACGCGAAAGATCCTCTTGCGCAGGTCGTTTTGCTGGATGATCGTGTGCTCAGCCGCCACTCATCATGATTTGGCCCCTCCCCAGGTCCCCAGATCTCCCGTCCAAAACGATTATTTACTTTGGGGTTACCTGAAGTCGCAAGTGTATCGAGATCGACCGGACATCTATAGGGATGCTGAAAGACACAACATCCGAGCTCCAATGCCTCACCATAACCTGACATGCCTTTTAGCAGTGCTGTTCACATTATTCCTAGACTACAGCTATTGTTGAGGAATGATGGTGGAACATATTGAGCATTCCCTGTAAAGAACATCATCTTTGCTTTGTCTTAATTTGTTATGCTAATTATTGCTTTTCTTATCAGACGAAGCGCCATCTGTCGGACATTTTGTGAACTTTTATTTTTTTGTTCTAATAAAACCCCATGTCATTCCAAGCATGTGTGTCAATTTACCTCTCTATCTACACATTATTCGTGATTTATTAATTTTCAAATTTATGCTGGACTTTTGATCACCGGTATATATATATATATATATATATATATATATATATATATATATATATATATACTCTATATATATATATATACTCTCTCTCTCTCGTAGTTTTCCAAATATCATAAAACTCTTTTCATGGAAAGCGCAACATAGAAATGCATTACTTACAACTTCCCTAAATGAGAGGACAAACACATAGAGGAGGGGTCCATAATTAACTGTACCAATAGCTTAGAAGGTCAAATAGATTACAGCATGCATTATGCAGTATTTCAAAACTAATGACAGCGGTGAATTTTTATGTTCCTAAATTTTTCTGATTCTGGGTCCGGGGATCTGTTTTTCTGTGAATGAGTAGTATGTTAGGATTAAAGGAAGAGAAAAATAAAAGATCTCTCATCATGGGATTACAGCAAATCAAATAAAAGTTTTCTTTGTTTGGTTATAGGATAAAAGATAGCTTATTAGGTATTGAAGATGTTTTTATTTTTGATGACTTAATATCGCGCGCGCGCGCCTTTAAATTATATCAGAGTAAAAATGCATTTTTTTATTATGTCTGAAAGCATTTTGTTTCAATTCATTCCAGTAAATTAAGTATTTTTATATCTTTTATTTTCGATATGATCGCTCCCCCTCGTAAGGTTATCACGCCCCCCACCAGGGGGGCACGCCCCACAGTTTGAGAAACACTGCCTTAGTGTGATTCCAAATGGTAACAAGTTCACTTCTTTTTTGACAACTATTGATTCTTTGAAGCTGTTGCCAAGGTCTTTGAAGATGATCTCCGCACTGTGGTGTACACTGCTCTTATTGAAGATGGAATAATACATTTCATTAACCCTCTAACTGGATACCTTCCTCCTGAAAAGTTATTCGAAAGTGTTTAACTCTTATTTTGCGATTCCCTTTAAAAATGCAACATACCTTCTTTTTTCCTTTCCCTTTAAGAACTTGGGAGGTTCGAACGGGAAAATTTTTACGATCAGATTCTGTCCCTTTTGAAAAGTGTCAAGAACCATGATATCAATCGTTTACAGCTAGCTGTTAAGTTGCCTTGGGCAATCTTCTTTTAAAGCGTAGGTATCCTCTCTTGGATCAATCCTCTTTGAAAGATAGGGTGTTTCTTTCTCCTATATGTTCAGTCACAGTAAAATTAAAAAAACGAAATGAAAGGTAAAAAAAAAAAAGAGGCAAAAGAAAATAAATATTTTATGTTAGAAGTTGAGAAAATAATTTATATTTTCTTCAAAAGAAAATTTATTTTCTGTCATTTTAAAAATTAATATATATATATATATATATATTTTGGTATTGCGTTTGAACCAGAAAAAAACATCCTGTATTCATTTCTTGAATATGAGAGTAAGAAAACGCGCTCACTTTCCTGTTTTTAAAAAAGTAATGAGGTAAAAGAGCAAAGGCCCTATCTCATTTTTAAACAATAACACAAAAATTATTTGCTATACAATGATTATATTTATGAAATAAAACCGATCTTTTCTATTCAGCTTTATATATTTTAATTTAAAATAGCATAAAGGATTTCAATACTTTTAATTTATTTAAATTAAAATCATATAAAAAGATTTTTTTATCTTAACTGAATATTTTCGGAAAAAATTTAAGTTTTCCTTCCTAGTGTTCAAATTTTTTCGAACTTCTGTGTATTAAATAAAAATTCCTTTTTCTACATCGGCATTTGTGATGGACATAACACACATTCAGTCAATAATTTTTAATTTTAATGGGGGATATATTTTCAAATGCGCATGACAGTACTTCTAACCATTTTCTACTCAAGTTAAATTTTTATCTTTCTGTCTTTTTATTACAAGGAAAAAATGTCACATCCATAACTACATTTTCACACAATTCAGTCATTACAAATTCTATTGTGAGAAAAGTTCTCTCTAATTATAATCTTGTCTTTTCAAAACAGTACACTTAAACAATTTTGTTCAGTGAGGGTTAAACCGACAGTTCCACAATGTATTCATACCAAATTTTTAAAAAACAATTTGCACTGAAAATGCGTATCTGTATATTGGAAAATTTTCAGTATACGCAAATATTTCCCTTAGCGGGAAGATTGTATGAGATGTGGTGTGCGGTTGTGAAAGAATGTTTTCGTACGTGTAGACTATTTTTAAAAAATTTAAATATCACTGGAAGTTGATCATATAACTGCAAATGAGCCTTATTTTTAATGTGTGCTGGTATCAAAGTTAAAACACTTTACCAATATTCAAAAACAGCCTATGGTTATACTCAATATCAAACTATTCGCAAAAATGGCTTACAACTTCTATTCGATTGTAAAGAAACTGAAATATAAATATATCTTTACTGCAGTCAAAAATATTATTCAATATCTTAAGTATCCTATTGCTCCACTTATTTCTGTACATTTAAAAACTGTAGCTGAATGCAATTTTTTATATTTATAAACGAGGCATAACTGCTCACACACAGTCGTAAAAATGTCCTTATCATTTTTAAATATACTACAATAAAACGTATATGGATTGTAAGATCAGTTGTAAAAAATCCCAAAAGCTTTTAGAGGAGCTAAAAAAAATGTAATTTTGGACAGATCAAATTTTTAATATAATACAAAAATATACATGTTATTAATCAAATACATTTGAAAATCAAACTTCCTTCTGAAATAAACGTAATTGAAAGAAAAATGTTTAATTGCAAATGAGTGGAAATACATGTTTACATCTAAGGGTCATCCCCAAAGTGAGGTAATCCTCAAACTTAAGACTCAAACTCAGAAGCACAACAATCCATGAGGGCCAGGAACTACTGCAAACCCATCATAATACTACGTGACCATTGGACGCCGAGGTGCATGAACAGATGTCGATTTGGTGGAGTCTGAAGAGAGACCCTTCAGTGTTTAAGAACCGAAGCAAGCTTGGTACTCATTTATCGACCCAATGTAGCGGGGATGAAAAAGTCAGAGTCGACCTTGCGCAGCCGTTAATAGAACCCCAGACCTGTGGTGTGGAAGCACTATACACTTCTACTCAATCCTATTCGGTGAAAAAATAAAATTTAATGTTAGAATCTTATATAAATCCCTAATGAATGAGGGAGTCCAAACTTTTTTTTTCATGTAAACTATTTAGACGGAAATGGTTAATTATGAACATTTCACAAGTTGCATAAATTAAAATTAACCGTTATAGTTAACATAAATTTTTAAGGGTACAAAGGTGTATTTCGGCTGCACGAATTATTTTTAAAATGGAATACGGTTACGAAAAAGTAGTACAAATCTATCTAAAGTAGGGTTGGTTACCTTAGATATTGTCAAACACAACAATGTATTGGAAGCCAATTACACAATTCGTTGTTATAAAATGTATGGAAAATTACAAGATTTATTTTTGCATTTGTAATTATATATATATATAATTTTTCCTGGGAGCTTTAAAAAGCTAGAGCGGCATCCATCAAAACCGCGGTTCTCTCTCTGTTTTTCCAGATCGCCCCTGACTAAGCGGCTCTGCCATAGTAAAAAGTGAAAATGCCGGATTTTTGTTTGTCAAGATCATTTTATAGCAGACTGCATTTTTTCATGTATTTTAGATGGTCGTTTTATATTTTCTACATCAATATCTTAATGTCTGAATTTAAAATTACATAAAATTCTTGACATTCGCATCAATGACCATGATAATTTTATTAGTATATGAATGTGTCATCAAACGATTACATGACTAATATTAACACATTATTTTAACCATTTAATTGATATCAAGAAAAACATAACGCACACAAATTTTCTAAACTTTAAAATAAATATTTCGAAAAACTACTTCAGATATACTCAAAATTTTATTCCTACGCTTTGGCTTCTCAGTTTTTGCTCTAAGTAAGAATTTATTGTAATTGTATATTCATCAATTTTAGTATATTTTTTGCTCTTAGCATGCGGTTTTCAACCGAATTTATGAAATCTTCGAAATATATTAAATGAATGATTGAATATTAACGTCGCACTGTTCAGCTACACGAGGGCTTTTGGCGACGGACCACGTAATTTTGAACCATGGTCAAGTGACGTGGACGACACCCTGAGCTGGCACCCCTCCTAACTACCCCACCCACCAACGGGAGGACGTTTCAGCTCTCGACAGATTTAACGTGCATCGCTGCACCTATACGGGTCTTTAGTGTGGTACTGGGCTCGAACTCGTGACAAAGCAAGCCACGTTCCGATACCTATACCACTCGGCTACCGCGGCGAAATATATTAAAAGATACCAAAGAAGCTATATAATAAAATTTGAAATTTTATTATGCTCAAACAATTGCTAAAACTTATGGTAAAATAATTTTTAACTGCGCGATGCATTTTTTCCCGAAATTTCAAATGGAATTTCTAACATAAAATTTCTAGCTTTATAAGGTCGAGATTTCAAAACATATCCAGATTTTGATTACTTATTCAGTTAGCCTTTAAAAAAGATAAATGTTGAGGTATTTTGTATAAATAGATATTTTTGAACAATATATAATTAGAATGTTTTTCAATAGCTCAATTTTAAAAAATTGATTTTTATGTTTATTTATATGCATAAATGTCTACTGTAAATGTTTCCGTATATTTTTGATTACCATTTTATTCAAACATTCAAGTTATAAAAAAATGTGTGAAAATCTTCATTCATGTTGTCTTTTGTTAAACTGAAGTTCAAGCACTAAAATTCAAATATAATTCAATGGTGTATTTTTTAACAATATGTAACCTCAGGCACTGTACTTCTTAAACTTCCCTGAACACTTAGGTTTTGAAATCTAAAAAAAAAAACTAATAAATCTTAATTAGTTTTTTTTTTTCGTTATTATTTTATCAAAGTGTAAAGAAAATGTTTCAAATGATTTGATGAAGTTTAAATTTATTCATTTTTAGTGGTTGGAAAATTGAAAAGGTTCCAAATTTTAAAAGAGTTTGATGTTTTATTAATTTTTTCGGTATCTTATAACAAAATAATCATGTTTCAAAACTGAAAGCTTTGAATAAGAAAAATGAAGCGAAAGAAAATATACTTAAAAAAAAAAAGATAATTTGTCTAACTATATAAAATATCAGATTGCCTTGACACGCCCCCAACTTGTTACAGTTTGAAATTAATATGAAACCAAAAGGGAATTGTAACATATTTTACTTATGCGTTTGGACTTTTGGAAACTTTTAAAATACAAGCTAGCAAAGAAACACTTCTGGGGTTGTAAAGAAATTTCTCCCGTTTTTTACGATTGGGGTCAAAAACACGGGGTTCCCCTGCGTGCCATAAAACTCCTGCTGTGTTGCTTCCTCCGTCCCATTATCTTTCAAGATGTTAAACCCAGCAAGAAAGGATTTCAAGAAGTGCGGCTAATCTGCTTTTGAAAACGTTACTTGAAGGCAGAAAATCCGTGCAGTCCATTTTCGAAGCCCTCTAGTAGGGCGGAAATATCCGTTCCTGTCCAGTTGCTATTAAGGGTTAAACACTGTACATATGTATGTTGCTTCTTCATACAAGTAAATTTTTATTTCATTACTTTAAAAAATGTTTTCATATTGTCATGTAAACTTTGCGATCGTTTTTGGAAATAGAATAAAAACTTTATACGTTTAATTGATTTCAACAGAGAATCCCAGGTCACCGTCAAAGGATAAAATCTAGCATACAGATGGTTTTGTGAAATGCCCATTGATTGGACCGAAAAAGGGTATATTGATCCATATGTCTCAACAGGCATCCACATATACGCATCTACGGTGAACCGATTGTGGAAAAAATGTTTGTGGAATAAGTAAAAAACTCTGTTTATACTTTTCTACGTATTTTTGTTTTCCACTGTTTTACATTGAGTAGTTGGATCAAAGAAATCCATTAAGAGATTGAGATTCATTCTGGTTGTATTCTCTAATTTCAGAATGATTATTTCCATATTCTCAGTTTTTGATAAATATTACATATGAAATGAAGTCGAGTGGTAGCGTTTCGCGCTTCAACACCATAGGTCCGGGTTCTTTTGCCGGACAGGGTAAGATCGACTCAACCTTACATCCCTACTGCAGTGGGCCAATAAATGAGTACCAAACTGGCATGGGGACTTAACACTGGGGGGTCTCGCCTCAGACTGACCCCCTAATCAAGACATCTGTTCATGCACCTCAGCGCCCAATGGTCACGTATACTGGGTTGGACACTGTAGGCCCTGGTCCTCATGGGCTCAATGGGCCACCCAGTTTGAATTTGAGTACTTATGAAATAAATGTAGTGCTGAAGATATTCTAGTTCAACATATAATTTATGTTCCTTATATTTTTGTAACATAAAAGTATAATATTCATAGCTATGTATTTCGTTTTGATTAACTATGTATGTTTTAACCTTACTTTAAAAGGTTTTTATTTAAAAGGTACTTATATAGTACTCTTATTTTTTTTTAAATGTATAACTTTCCATTTCCTTAACATAACTATATTTCCTCTAGTGAAAGTCCAAATAGTTTCTTTGCCGCAAGTTTAAAATTCATTTTATAGAACGACAAAATGCATTTCATTTGTTGAAAAATTTTGAAAGATGATTCTTTGTAGCGAAAGTCTTAAATTAAGAAAAGGGCCTTTTACTTATTAATTGAAGGTCACGATTTATGCCACGAATGTGAAATGAAAAATATTTCTAAAATGCGTTTTAAGAAAAATTTATATTTTTCTTTATTTTACTCTCTGTCGTTCTGATAATCTATCACCTAATGAAAAGGCTTTAATTAAAACTTCGTGCTGGGAACCAAGTCTTTTTCTGGATTTCAATTTCCTTTGATAAATTATCAATAGCTTACAATTACATGAAATAAGTGTTAATTAGGGTAAACACGAAACGAGAACTCCCTGAATAATATCGATAAGAAACTAAGCAGTTATCTCATAAGAGGCAGAATGGTTTATTAAGTTCTATTTATTCTGTGTTTTTCTTGAGGTTGATTTCCAAATTTTAGAATTGACAGTTTAAGTATATTTTTAAAGGGAATGAAAAAGAATATAGGATGAAAATATTTTACATGAATTTATATTATACTGTAGAGCCAGATACTTTTAATGGACTTATATGCTTTAGATAAGGATTATATATATTTAATATTTAAGGTATTCGACAACGTTCGGAACCGTGATTTTGCAAAAGCTTATAAATTGGTAACATTTATGATACTTAGAGTAACTTAGATTAGAAAACATATGTAAAGTTGCTTTAAGAATATTATTACAATAAAAAATTATTTAAGTTTACAATATTTTGACCAAAATGAACATAGAATGACGAATTTTTAAAACATTCTCCTTTTATGAAAATTGATTCATTATGATAATATTTTGCCTGTATGTATCTCAGACCTCTTTACAGAGGCTGAACTAAATTTTTTGAAATATATAACTTAGAAGTGGATTTATCCATTGTTTACTGAAACAAAGGGGAGAAATTTTAAGAAAAAAACGCTGATAATTATTTCAACTGGCGGTAACTATATAAAAAAAAAGAATTTTTCAATAATTCTAGTTCAGACTCTCCGGAGAAGTGCTTTACAATATATACGCGTTATAAAAGGAGAACGATTTGAAAAAAAAGTTATTCTAAGTTAATTTTTTGTCAAAATATTGTACTTAAATAATTTTTTGTCATAATGTCCTTAAAAAAATTTTTATACCTGTATTACTAATCTAAGTGACACTAAATATTATGAAAATTATTCATTTATGCTTTTTTTTAAAATCATGGTTCCAAACGTAGTCGGATACCTTAACATGTGTTAAGTCTTTCCGACCACTTGGCTTTTTAACCCTTTGATAGTCAAGTTATTTTGATGATTTGAGTACATAAAAGCAGGTCCAGTGGTAGCGTATCACACTTCCACACTACAGGTTCGGGTTCTATTCCGGGGGCTGGGCAAGGTCGACTCAGCGTTTCATCTCTACTGTTGTGTGCCAATAAAGGAGTAACAAGCTTGCTTGGGACTTAAACGCTGAACGTCTCTCGCTTTTGACTGACCACCTGATAAGGACATCTGCTAATGCACCTAAGTGCTGAAATGTCACTTATACTAGGATGGGCACACTGTAAGCGCTGGTCATAATGGGTGGTTGCGCTATTAAGTTTGATTTTGAGTACATAAATTGCCATTTTTAAAAAAATGTTTTTGAAAAATCAAATGCTTAGTACAAAATAAAACATATTTGGTAGTTAAAAAAATGATTTTTTGAATTAAATACAACAACATTTTTAAGGTAACAATTGCATTTCTTAGAACTGCGTATTACCTTGAGGTGACTACCAGTCAGCGTGGTAGTGGTAAAGTTTGTTCCTAAAAAATTAGAAATTTAAAATAAATAAAAATAAATATGTATTATATTATTAATCAGAGATTCAGTTTTGTGTGAATAAGAAACGACAACGTATTATTTATCTATGTGAAATGCGTGAAATACATGGTAATTTTTTTTCTGTTGGTGAATATCATTCAATTAAAGTATGATTGATAAACACGACATGATCTTAAAAACTAAAATAGAAAAAAATATCAATTAGTATTCTTTTACTATGATTTTCTTTTTTGTTTTGTTTTGTTTTTCTCTTAACTTTTTCCCACAATGATTGTCATAACTCTTTTAAGAAAATCTTGGAATCTTTTCTAAAATAAATATATTAGTAAATGTAATATTTATATCATATCAATATAATTTATGAAAATAAATCTTCAGTGATAATTATTAAAAAAGAATGAAAGAAAGAAAATGGTTTTCATTATCCCTTGTGTTTTTACTTCCTCCAAAAGTTTTAGTAGATTTTGAATATAATTGATTAGAAAAAGATAAATCGAAAAAAATACTATTATATCTCTCTTAGTTTATTAACGTTTTTTTTAAATTTAATTTTGATGAAAATTGTATTTTTTTCATTTCATTTTAGTTATGTTAATGTTTTTGGTTTTTATGGAGATGAAGCAAGAAATATGGTGAGTTGACGCATGGATTCATTTCCCTACGTTGACTTACTTCCCTTTTTCTTACCAATTTCATTTGTAAAAGTACATTTTGAAAACGTCAAATAGGAAGTCTATTATTAATTATTTCCAATTTAATAGGAAAAACTTCAGTGATCAGGAAGAAACTTATTTTCTCTGCGGTAGAATTATAAGCTTTGGTTCATAAGATATCAATTTCTAAGCTTTTACGAAGTTGTTCAAGTTGACAGGTACGAGAAAATTGCTTTGGAAATACCTTTCAAACCTAATATTTTCCTGGGCCCTAATAAATTGATATCATTTGTAGTATTTAGATAGCGTTTTAACAAAATGTTTGAAGTTTTTCTTTCAGTATCTTGTTGGCTCTAAGCGTGTTACATTTGAGCTAGCTACTTTGATCAGGAAAAAAAAAATAAGTTGTTTTGAGTTTTAAACTGACCTGTTTTACGCGTTTATATTGTTCACCTGATCTTGGTTTCAAGGAAGGAAACATAAACTTTAAAAAAATATTTTGTACGAGGGCTGTAATAACATGCTGTCTTATTTTATTAGCGAGTACATAAAAAAGTGGGACAGGAAGAGTGGTAAACAGGGAAATAGGGTGGGTGGCAAAAAGGAAGAATATAATACGGCTTCGTTTATTGCCCATAATGAGTGCTTTTATAAACATATAATAAGTGTATATAACTACCAGAG